>RJWJ010006649.1:0-61462 GCA_004363605.1 Indri indri | reverse complement strand
GTCTTTATCTAAAGAATTTTGAAACACAATACAAAAAAACAGAAAAAAGTAAACAAAAAATATAGCCTATTACAGAAAACATGAATAGGCCCACAAAAAAAAATCAGAGTAGTTATGAAATTTTTCTCTCCCCTAAGTCTGTATATAAATAAGCCTGAGGATTTTCTCCAAATTTTCATATAAACAATCTATTTTTTTTAATGTTATATTCCTAAACTCATTTTACTTGAGCAAAAAAAAAGGAACATTTAAAAAGAAAATTATACTCAAATCTTAATGAAATCCTAAGCAAGCAATAAAAAAACACACAAAAAGAGTATCTACTATGAATAAGCAGGATTTAAACTGGGAATCTGGGATGGAATAACCCATGGAAAACCATACACTTGAAAAGATATTATCGATCATATAAATTAATTGAGATCCTAAAATGGCATTCAAAAATTGAACATCTATTCTTTATTAGTGCTCTCATTTATATGAGCACTGAAGAGCAACTGGTAGCAGATACAGCAAAATAAGTTTTCTTTGGGAGATGATATCAGTGTGATTTTTATTTCTCTTCTTTCCAGAAGGTCCAAAAGTCCCTGTGAAATGGCTACCCATATGATACCAGGAGAGCCAGGCCCGCCCCAGGACAAATGGCCAGGAACCCTTCTTGGCCAACAAGACAACTCTCAGGTGCGCCTGCCAGAAATGCCCAAGGAGAGAGCTGCCCAGCCATCCTCCAGAGCAGGTGGCACTGAGGCCTAGAAAGGCTCCTGTCACTGCCAGGTGAGAGGGCTGGACCTGCAGGGGTAGATGAAACCCAGGTCAAGGCAGGGGACATTCGCTGCCCATCTGCAGAGGCTGCCACCAATACAGGGCCCTATGACTGGTTAAAAGAAACCACAAAGCTCCATCTTCACTGTGCCAAGTAACCTAACATCCATTTAATGTCTTAAATTTGTTACTATCTTGAAACAGAAAGGTGAACTTAAATACATGTCATTCCAATGAATGTAGATCCAGCATCACAGCATTTAAACTTCATGTCAGTGCAGTTCAACAACGAACACAGCAACCTCTCCTCTCAAACATCCTCAGCTTCCAACATCCACTTCTGCTTCGACTGAGTCAGTCACAAGGGAAAGCTATCTAGATCGTGTACATCATGCATTTCATTTGTAGGCAAGCTGTTTTGGAGTGGCCATCCTACCAGGGCAACCGCATAGAGCTTAGGAATGATCAGCTATAAAGATTTACTTATATGTGCCCCAGATAGCAGAACTTCAACTGCGGGTCTCGAAAAATAACAGTTTGAAAGTTGAAAACCCTTACAGTTCCATATTTATTATGACCATTATAAACAAAAAATTATTACCATTCCAACATTAACTATTTTATTTATATTAAACATTTAAATTGTGATTAATAATTATCTTGATCAATACCGACAATCAAGTGTGGCTAATTAGCAATTTAAAGAAGCCATAAGTAGATGGGGGGATAACCCTGTTACTGTTCAGGAAGAACCAATACAGTAGTATGACAGCCTTCCTTAAGTTAATATATAAATTTTGTATGGTATAAAAATTCACGAAGAATACTTTAGAAAGCATGAAAAGCAACACAAAAATCCATCTAGAAAATAAGCAGGCGGTAAAACTAAAGAATCTATTAATTTTATGTAGTTCCAGAAATTAAAATGTCCTGCTAAGAAGCTATTGTCCAAATGGATCACCTCCTTTCCATCTTTGGCAGATTTCTAGGCTGGGAGATCAGGAAACTGTTGGAGCCATAATGAACTTGGATTTCCACAAGGCATTTGGAAGAAACGTGCACAACATGGTTATGAATTAGACAGGAATAAAGGCTGGGTCACAGTACAGCAAACGGGGTGCTACTTGAAGAATGTGCCCAAAGAGTTTTGAATAATTAAAGAACATCTCCCTAAACTCTGAGTCCCAGAAAAAGGCCCCATTCTTGTTACTTATCAGATATCTCGTATTAATTACTTCAGTGAAGGCTTTAATGGCATGCAAATCACAACTAACACAGAGAAATGCCAGGAGGAATTTAACAGCAATGTACTAAATGCCTCACATGACATCTCTTCCTAGACTATGATCCCCCTCACTCTGACAGGTCGCTCTAAATAAAGAAGTCAGCTGGCTGCTTCTACTTCAGCACACTTCTTTTACGAGCGGAAGTACAACATATGTAAGAAGAGTCTGGCTGTCTGGTGACACGGCAGCCATAATTATCAGGGGGCAAGGGAGTGCAGCAAGGCATTTTACTCGTGAAAGGTTACTGAGCCCCGAGATATGTGTGGGTGTGATATACATAGCAATGTAATTCGTGGCTTAGGTAAGGGACTGGAGAAACAGAGATTTCACTCAATCTACTTCACTTGATAAAATACCCATTTAAGATTAGAGGGACCAAGTCCTTTGTTATTACTCATATGAGCAAATTTCTCTGGCTTTCTCGCTTTTCTTCTCAATCCAAAACATCTGCCCATGATCAATAGTTTTTCTAAAAATGGCAAAAGAAATTTTCCTGGAGATTAGTTTTTTGAAATTAGAACAGCAAGGAACAGTCAACATTACGCCGCTGGCAGTGATGGAGATGTAATTCAACGCACACAGAAATCAATATGTGCCAATTCTATAAATACTGCAGGCGTCCTGTAATTTGCTATTTACAGAAATTTAGCTTTGGGAAATTATCTCAAGGAATAAAAATGCTATAAGCACAAAGGTGTTCTCTGTAGTATTTACATTAATGCCAACTCAAAAACACCCAAAGAAAGGTTAACCAAACTATGGTACATCTGCTACCTGAAATAGTGTACACTCAAAAATTATAAGCATGAAGACTATGAAACACAGAAGACTCAACCTGCTATAATGTTATAGTTTAAAAAAAAACAATTGCTTCTGTGCAATGATTCTGAATGCACTGCCAGGGTCTGGATGTCAGAGGCAAAGAATCTGACCTGTTGGGGTTTCAGAATTGTAAGTCCTTTTTCTCCTCCTTTAATGGAGAGGTTGGTATTACCGCTGTATTGCAAGAGGGGAAAAAAGTATTGAAGATAAAAAATGAAGTAGCATAGTAACCTATAATGCCTTCATAATTGGGATGAAATTCATCTTGGTAGTCTACAGACTGTAAACAGGTGTTATTCCAAATATTTACTCTCTTATTGATGAATACTTGGAACCCAAAAAGCATTTTGCACTGTTATACGGTGGAAGAGTTCTCAATCCAACCCTGAAAAGCCCATTTCACCACAACAAAGCTTAATAACAGTATGAACAAGACCTAACTACTATTCATAGTTTCATTTCTGTTGAAAAGTATATTCTGAAGCCCAATTCAATGTCCCCAATGCTCATTTCACCTATTCAGAGACTCTTAAGGCTGCTCTTTGACGCTGCGAATACAGGCAGGTGCTCAGGGGTCAGTCTGGTCAAGGGTTCTGCAGGTTGAAACACCTTAAAGCAGGAAAAACAGGGACCACTGTGGGGAACCCAGCAGCACCAGAGGTTACCAAGGCAGCTGGGGCTGGCCTGGGAGTTCCCAGAATAACTCCAGCAGCACAGGGTCGGGGAGGAAGGTCCTGGCCGTGATATATGTCTACTCTCTGCTCTTAGGGAGGGTTGGGTATGGGTGGGCACAGAGCCAGGAGCAGGTCTGGGGAGGTGGTGGGAGGCAGAGCTCTACATCTAGAGTACTCGTAGCTGCTATTCTGGAGTCAAGGGCTACCTACGTCACTGTTTTTAATGTAACAAAAGAAAATCAGCCATATGCAGTGGCTCATGCCTGTAATCCCAGTGCTTTGGGAGACCAAAGCGGGATGATCGCCTGAGGCCAGGAGCTTGACACCAGCCTGAGCAATACAGCAAGACCCCATCTCTACAAAAAAATTTTCAAAAATTAGCTGGGCATAGTGGCGCACTCCTGCAGTCCCAGCTACTAGGGAGGCTGAGGTGGGTGGATCAACTGAGGCCAGGAGTTCGAAGCCACAGTGAGCTCGGATAAGGCCGCTATACTTTGGCTTAGGCAACAGAGCAACACCCTGTCTCTAAAGGAAAAAAAAAAAGAAAAGAAAACTGCAGAAAGCACAGTTCATAGATCTGCTTGGAACACCATATGATGCCTGCTACCTATCTATTACCTAGCTGGGAAAAAAATGGGCTCTGCGAATTTCCTATCAGTCAACCTTGATTTTTGCTTCTAGTAAGTTTGGGAGTCAGAAAACGGTACAAATAAACACAGAGGTAAAGACCTTAGGGTAGGAGCTTCTTCAAACATTGATTTATAATGAATATACCGCTAGAAAGAATAGCCTAAGAAAAAGTGAATTTTTTCAGTTTTATCATTTCTTAAGATGATGCAGAGGTACAACATAGGAATAGAATTCATTTTAAAAGGCTTATACAGTAATTGTTCCAATGTCAAAGCAAAACAACCTTGCAGAAAAGGAGAAAAATGTTAAATATTTTTAAAAGGAAACGACAAAGAAGTGGGAATCGCTTTAATCCTACTACCATTACAATTATTCAACAGATCAGCTCGAAAAGAGACAAGTTAATATAAAGCTATTACAGACAGGGTCAAGAAAACCAAAAGGCACAAGGACAAGAGGGAATGAAAGTGTTAACAGCAAAGGACAGAGAGGGGACAAATTTCAGTCATTAAATATAGACATTTCTAGTAAAGGAAGCACTGTATAATGTGAAGACAAAACTTACATGAAAAAGATAAAAGTAATTACTTTTTAGTAAGAATCACCCACAAGATTTTTGTTAACAGAACTCACAAATATCAACTGTTGCTTCTGAAATTGTGATAATACACTACCTACGTTTGAAATCTTTCCTGGGGAACTGAAAATAAAAATGTGAAATATATTTATCACATTAGGCTTCGAACTAGTTTTTAAATTGAAAATTCAACTATGCCCAACTTGAGAAGTTTCTGTAATATGCACAGTAATAATGAGTAAATACCCTCCCTACCGAATATGTATTTGATTTGAATACACACTGGGTTGGTTAAGGAATTTCTATTCCTATGATTTACATAATCTGGCTGCCTGATTTATCATTTACTCAAATCCTTTTCTGTACTGCTTATTATAATACCAGGTTTCTTTCTTTTTTTTTTTTACTCACCCAGTAGCCCATGATGAATATAATACCAGGTTTCTTTTTTTTTTTTTTTATTTCAGCATATTATGGGGGTACAGATGTTTAGGTTACATATGTTGCCCTTGCCTCCCCCTCCCCCAATACCAGGTTTCTTAACAGACTATTTAATCATCCTGTCATCATCAAAAGCTGTTACTATCTGCCTTTGCCCATGACCAAGGTGTGGCATAGAAAATGTAAAGGTGTCTTCTGTGAACTTGGCCTGAAACAGACCACGGTAATTTAGGTAGACAAAGGATATGTACTGAACAAAGTATTAAAAATTAAAGACCTTAAATACATTTTAAATGTACTGTTGCATGATGACAAAAAAAAAAAAATTGCTCATTTCTAACCATCACATCCTTAAGAAGCCTGCCTCAGCTGCCGGATCTACTTAAAGCCCTGCAGAAAGCAAAAGTGCCAGCACTTGGCCACTGTGCACGCCTTAACCTTACTCCTGGTTACCAGGAATGTCCCTATCAGAAAGCGTCCATCAAGCCACCTGGCCCACGGCATTCCCTGGGACATCAAGGGAAGTGGCCCAACATCACACGACAGGCAGAAGAGGAAGTGCTCTCTCTCCCGCCCTGTGGCCAGGGACGATGGAAGCCAATGGAAGGCTGACACCCACAGAGCCGGCAGGCTTCCATGAGCCTTACAGCTTTGCCACCAGCCCGGAGTTGCAACCTCAGAAACACCCGGGTTCTAGAGGCCAAAGATTGTCTTCACCACACATAAGGTCAATCAGCATCAATCAGAGAATGAGTCTGGGCACACCTAGTGTATCTGGGCTATCCAGGACACCTATTCCTGTTTTACACCACAAACGGCTTGGGAGGAGGACCACTCGGGGACCCAGTGGGGTCCTTCTAGGGTAGAAACTGCAGACAGCTCAGCCTTCACCTTCCTCAGAGCCACAAAGGGGCCTGCGTGGGGCCCTCTGGTCAACCTGGACAGCTCAGAAAGCAGTCAAAGCACTAGGCTTTTCTTTAAGCCTTTAAGACATCATACCCTTTCCTTCGCATCTAGAAACTTCATTCTTTCCAGAAATATTTATTGAGCCGTCTTTCTTACAAAGACTGCTCTGGACATTCAGGACAAAGCTGTGAACACGAGTCTCTGCCCACACGGGTGTTGCTGGAACCCGAAAGACATCCAGCCCCGCCAGAAGAGGCCACGCGCCCCGAAGGATGACCAATGGCCACAGCCACGCGCACTCCGGCAGCGCAGCCAGCCCACGTTCCGCACGGCAAACGCGGCGCCCGCTCCAAGGAATTTTAGAGCTCTGAGAATATTTCCTCTGACAAGTTGGAATAGCAAATTTGAACACTCTTTCACAGGACTTTTGTTTCCTTTATCTCAAGTCACAAATAATTGTCTTAATGATTTGACTAACTAAAGAAGGTTCGGTGTATATATTAAATGTCATATTTGATGGCGTGTTTTACATAAAGGTTAAAAGGTGACAGATAAAAACTGAACAAGACTCTGGTCACAGAAATTACATCGACAAGAGGAACATGGGAATAAGGCAACTAACCTTACATTTCCCCATCAGTCCTCTCATTAAACTACTGCAACAGCCACACAGTTTTTCTAACTATGTCTTCAGGTCCAAGTGATAATCCACCTGACAGCCCATATTAAACTGTTTGCAACTCGACTAAAACCATGTTACTCCCCTACTGAAAGCCTCTCATCTCTCTCCATGACCTACAAAATTGGATAAATTATTTAGCCTGACACTGAAGACCCCATAAGGTAACACAAACTTACCTTCCCAGACTTTCTCTACTTATCCTCAGGGCGCACAGCCTGCTTTCCTTACCTCTGCCCAGATCATCCGTCCCCAAATCTCCACCTGGCAACATTTTGTTCTTTTAGCAAAGATTATCTCAAATGCCATGAAACTTGTCCTGTTCCCCTCCATTTGAGAGCTCAGAGCACCTTGTGTTTCTCTTCTGGCATTTATCATATGATGCCTTATAATATGAAGATATACTCTTGATTGGGCTCTCACATTACACTGTAGACACTGGAATATATGATGTGCTGAAAGAACACCATCGCAAAAGATAAAGCTTACAGAAAGACACACTATCTGCATGGGAAGAGATACAATTAAATCAGCGCAATAATTTTGGAAAGCTATATTAGTTTCCAGGTCAAAAAACTTACGAATGAGTTGTGGAAAATGGCATGGCAATACCTCAAAAAAAATTAAACACAGAATTACTGTCTGATCTACCAATTCCATTTCTGGGTGTAAACATACCCAAAAGAAGTGAAAGTAGGGATTTAAACAGATGTTTGTACACCCATGTTCATAACATCTTCACTCGCAACAGCCAAAAGGTGGAAGCAACCCAAGTCGTCCATCAGCAGATGAATCAATAAACAAAATGTAGTGTTATACATTCAATGGAATATTATCCAGTCTTAAAAAGAAAATTCTGGCACATACTACAACATGGATGAAGCATGAAGAGATTATGCTAAGTGAAATATGCCAGCCACAAAAGGACAAGTATTACATGATTCTTCTTACATGAAGTATCTAGAGTAGGCAAATCCCGAGAAAGAGAAAGTAGGATGGTGGCTGCCAGGGCATAGGGGTGGAGGGAGAATGGGGAGTTAGTGTTTAATGGGTACAGAGTTTCTGTTGGAGAAAATGAAAAAGTTCTGGAGATGGATGGTAGTGGTGGTTGCACAACAATGTTAAATACAAACTTAATGCCACTGAATTGTCCCCTTGAAAACAGTTAAAATGGTAACTCTTATGTATGTTTTACCAACACAACAAAAAAAGATGACTGAATAAATGTCAGAGAATCAAAGTCTCGCTGGGATGTATTAAAAGGGTCCTGAAGGAATAGATACCGTTTCCAGAAATGGTATCCACAGGAAAGGTACCATCCTATTCCAAATGCCAAGACATTACATAATAAAGAACAGAGCACTTGATTATTTCCTTAAGTCTCTTACTGGTATTTTGATCACATGGAACCTTAAATACAAAGCAAGCCACCCCAGAATAAAGATCTAAGAGCCAAACAGCACCTGAACCAACCCTAGGTAGCTGCCCCATACTAACCCCAACACCTGAATGCTTTATGTCCTTTACTTGCTCTGTTAAGCCCTTTTTAAAAATTCAATAGTTCTTTCTGGTGGCATGCTGGAGACAGTTTGTATCAGCTCATGAGACCTACTGTTAAATTTTTAGCAATTTTTACCAGCCAGTTGTTAAATAAAGACATTATTAAAAATAAATTACATAAAGTTACACTTACATTAAAAATATCAAAAATCAATACTTCCTCATTATTTCACATTTCACTATTATCTATGATCTTGAGGTGATTTTTGCCTGTTGTACATGTACGGTAACCACGTAAGAATGTGCTGCACATCTCTTGCTGATTCTGTGTCCAATGATCTCACATTGGTAGCCTGAAATTGGCCATGGTGGGAATATTTACACCATGGAAATTGGCAAACACTGTGAGCCAGAGTTTTGTTGTTGTTTTTTAAGAGTGCTGGTTGTTAAACTGGTTCTTCACTATTCAAAGTATCTCATCAATAAAATTATGAATCTTAAAAAATAGTTGTAAGCTCAAAGACGACTATTGGTATTAGCCAAAAAGATCAGAATGAATCGACTTCAATCCACAAAAGCAGATTAGGAAGGGTTAAATCTTTTTAAAAAAAGGAGTCCCTCACAAATCCTTAGAGAGTGTTATTTCTGAGATACTAAAGGATGCAGAGTTTGCTAGTGCTATACCATAGGCAAAAGCAGGATAGATTTTAGCAATATGGGAAATTGCAATCTGGTATTTTTCTTCCCCAAATATTTTGGAATGCATAGTCTTTCTTACCTAAAAGTCAAAATCTGGATCATACTAGACTGTTTTATAATCTGCCTTTAAATTTTAATATAGTATGAACAATTTTCCAATTCTCCTATACCCTTATAGCATATAACTTTAAAAAGACATTAAAATATTTGTTGGATCTTTGGATCTTTGATGTTGCTTTCCCTTCTCAAGTATTTTAAAAGTTAAAATCTGATCACATTGCCAGGAAGCTGGAGCTGAAGGAGAAACCATGTGGATGTCATTTTTAATACCTAAGGCATGACCTGTTTCAGTCTCAGGAAGGTGAAGGTGAAAGCGGGGGAACAGCCACCACGTCCACCAGGTGACAAACCTCAGCTCCAAGAGCCAGGGCCTTAAGAGGATTTGCTATGAGACGCACGAGCCTCCTAAAAGTCAAAAAGGTAAAAGAAATAGCACAGTTGTTAAAAGGACACTGGAGGCAGTGAATGTGGGTAGATGTCTCACCATACCCCCACCCCAGCCTTCTGATCCTCAACAAATCCCGCAGCAGTTTTTGTAGCAAAGAGCTCAGCCTCCTTCCAAGATGAGTAATCACAGAGTAGAACACAGGCAAAGGCAGATAACGTGCATTGTAAAAACAATCAACGCAGCTGCTACATAATGAAAACGCAGGGCTTGTTCAAAAGAATTTCATGACAGTGATGACAGAGCATCAGTCCAAGTGTGGAGCCCTACGTGAATGCAGAGGACATACACCCAGCAAGCCGGCCCTGAAAATCAACAAAGGTAAGACACTAAGAGTTCAGAAGAAAATAGCTCTCCATGGTCTCAGAAAGTCAAGATAGAATGGTCTCTCTAAAAGAATAGGCTCAGAGACTAGATGTGAAGTTCCAAAGAACTGATTGTCATTTAATCTAGAGAGTTTGAAAGGGACTAAGAGAGCGGAAAGAAGAAATGGTTTAGGAAAAAATTTTACAGAATGGAAGCCACATGACTACAGTAAAACATAGTGTAAACACAGAGACAGCAAACTTGAGGAAACCACTCAAAATCAATGGAAAGGAACAACAACAAAGGAAGTGATAACAAGAACAGATGTTAGAACTGGAAGACAAAGGAGACAGAACACAACAACTACGGTTCCTGAAAAGTGAACGTTATTCAAAATACATGCAAAAGTATCAAAAGATCTTAAAAACTTTCTGATACAAAGACTTGAATCTTCAGATATTATGGTACAGGAAATCCCAGGAAAGTGATATAAAACAGCCAGTGCCCAAACATGCTGGTAAAGCTCTAAACTTCAGAAAGAATGAAAGAATCCCATGGGCACATCCAACGGAAAAAGCTGGTCATGTGCAAGAGAAAGAAACACTAACCTGGCATTAGCTTTCTCCTCCAGAAATATCCAACACTAAAAAAGAACGGGAGCGATGTCTATGAGATTCTGAGGGCAAGAAAGTGTGACCCAAGACCTTGGTACTCAGCCAAACTGTGCTCAAATATAAAGGCAAGAAATAGCCATGCTTAAACTGTAAGACCTCAAGGAACACAGTGACCACCAGGACTTCTTTAAATAACACAGTGTGACAGTAAAATCCAGCCAACCAAGAACGAATCAGAATTAAAAACTCGGAATAATAAAACCACAGTAAAAAAAACTGGTGACAAGTTCTGAATCCATCCCAGAAAAAGACTAAAAGCTATGGGAATTGTGGTATCAGAAGAGAATAGAATTGTTACAATCCTTTACCTTGTAACATTCATAATTAACTGATAAAATTTTGGAGCTGGGGGAAGAGGAGCAGCATTAAGGTCAGTGCTAATTTTTTTAGGTTTCAAAGGAGGGAGTCTCAATTTGAAGCATATAATTTATGAGAAGTTATTCTAATCTCTTAATATTTATAACTTTTTCTCATAAATTTAGTTTCTCAAAGAGAGCGCTAATCTCTCTTGTGGAGGAGTCAGTGATTCTTTCGATCCCTCTTCAGTTTCTTTTCCTTTGCTATAATTAAAGTCAATTCTATTTTATACCTTTAAATAAGATAACATGTATAGTAGGACCCCACCATCTCTCTGGATTTGCCTATGTCACGTTCTAGATGGAGCTCACAAAATGGTAACAACGTTATTTCTAAATGGTGAGATCTGGGGTGAGGTTTTTGCTTTGAATTTCTTCTTTGTACTTTTTCCTATTGTTTGATTTTTTTGTTGTTATTAGAATGTTATCATTTCCCCCCTCCAACAAGTCACTTTTTAACAACAAAGAAAATCTTATCAGTACTACTTACGAAACTGATTTTATTAGTTCTACTCTTCTCCATTTCTGCCATCCAGGCAAAAATCTAAACTTAAGTCTATTCCCTTATTATTATTCCTATTGTCTCCCACTTTATTGGGGATGAAACTGAAGTACAGAGCAGGTAATTAATTTGCCATAGGTCACATGGCCAGGATGTGACCTCGGCCAAGCTTTGTAGCAGGTGGACTGAAAGAATTGCTGATGTTAATTTCATTCACCCCAGTTCTTTTCTCACTGGCAAGGAGAAGTGTTATCTGCAATGAAGTGGCTACACTCATTCATGTCCGGTGGATGTGCAAACTGGTTCAACTCTTTCAGAAAGCAAGCTGGAAAGATCTATTCAAGAGTCTTAAAAATGCTTATATACTTCAACACAGTAATTCTGTTTCTAGGAATCTAACCTAAGAAAATAATTGTAAAGACAGAAGGTATATCAATGAAGATATTAAATAAAGGATTTATACTAACAAAAATTTAGAAACATAATCTAATAACAAAGGACCGGGACAATAAAGCATAGCAGAATCATCCAATTGATCAATATGCAGCTATTAAAGTGCACATTATGGGGAAACACCAAGTGCCAGGGGAAAATACTCACCAAGTAAAGACAGTCCACTAACATTCCTCATTCAACATTGCAGATTACACTCAGGCATTCACCTCTATTCCCTGCCTAAAACTCCACTAAAATGGTCATCGTTAAATTTAAGAGGAAGCATCCCACAAAAGGAGCTACAAGAGGGAGAGAGGAGAAGACAAGAACATCAATAATATTTTAGAAGAAACAAAGTAAACTGAAGAATGGTAACTGACTTAGAATAAAGCTGAAACTGAAGCCTGCAGAGGGAGATGACAAGCAGCAGCACGCCAATTCCAAGACAAAGCTCTGGACGGCTCAGCAATCGCAGGCATCAGATACCAGTGAAAAGAGAGGGGACTGTACACAGGAGGACCGGCTGAGAATCTGGAAAATCTCTCACCCCACACAGCCGGGCACCTACCCTTCCCTCGCCAGGCAGAAGCAGAACACATCACCTCTGTAGAGATTCTACAGCTCCTATTACAGAATTCCGGCAGCAAACCTCACACCCCACAGCAGAACACTAGAGAAGTCTTCTCTGTAGAAACTTGAGAACACGGCAGAGAAGGCCTATAGACACCTACCTCTGGGGTTCCCCAAGAAAAAACATGAGTTCCAACCAAATCACATAAAAAAGAGGCCACCAGTGTGCAAGCCCAGGTGGATTCCAATCAGCTTTTGTTTAAGTGCCTCACTCTTAAATATAAACAGCCAGAGATAACCAGGTATTTTTGAAATGCTTCCAACATGAAAGATGAGAACAAATCAAATACAGTTGAAGGAAAGAAAAATCTAGAATTACTATCCTAAGAGAGAACTGAAAAACAATCTATTGATTGTTCTTTACACTGTTAGCTGGTTCATCTTATTTCCTCCAACCGGGGATGCTTTGGTGTTCGGGAACAGAGACTCACATAGCTTCTCCCTTGCCCCACAGCAGCAGTGTTTGCGGGGCACTGCCAGTGAGTCAAGTCTCATCTTCCATCATAGCAAAGAGATAAAACCCAAATGTGAAAAAGAAATCACATATACCACTTTAGGGCATATATCGGCTGAGGGATTAAGAACTGGAATTTAAATTAGGTAAATAAATTATTTCAAAACTTGAAGATTAACACAAGAGAAAGAGCTAAACTATTTGAAAATGATTATCTTAGATCTAAGGAACTGGTGTATAGAAAGAAGAGGGGACAGCTGATTTCCATTATAAAATAAGTGTAAAAATCTTAAAAATATGTACATGTGTTACTTTTATTTAAAAATTAAAGCAGGCTACAAAACTATAGGTGCAGCGTGATGTGACAGTCTTTCAATAAAGACTAGATGATCCCCCACTGATAATCTGGCTTTTAAAAAAATTTAGAAACTTAAAAAGACTAGATAGAACGAATACTATTACAGAAAGTATACATACCAAGCTGTTAATAGTGGTTATCTTTGAAGGGTGGGATTATGGATGTCTTCTTGTATTTTGTTTTTATTTTCTGCACTGAGCATGCATTACCTTTAAACACATTTTTAAAAAGTATATATGTTTTAGGGTAACCACCATCAGTACACTATTGCAGTGGAATGATTCCATTAGAGGAATTTTAGGAATCTGCTGAAAAATGGATGTTGGCTGAGGGAGTTGAGTAGCAAATGAAGATCCGCCTCTCAAGGAATCCATCTGTATATAAGCAAATAGGTCAACAGAGGAAAACGTTTGGGAAAGAATTTTTTTTAGTTTGCTTTTGCTTTTTTAAGATGGGAAAAACTGAAGTATGTTTAGACACCGAGGGGCAACAGCCAGTTGAGGAAGATCGAAGAGATAATAGAGCTCTGGCAATCCCACTGCTGGGTAGACAGCTAAAAAGAACTGAAAGCAGGATCTGGAAGAGATATCTGCACACCCATGTTCACGGTAGCATTACTCACAAGGGCCAAGAGGCAAGCTCAAGTGTCCACTGATGGATGAAAAGATAAACAAAATGTGGTACATACATACAATGCAATGCTATTCAGCCTTAAAAGGAAATCCTGTCACATGCTACAACTTGGATGAACCTTGCAGACATTATGCTCAGGAAAATAAACCAGTCACAAAAAGACAAATACTATATGATTCCATGTATACAGGGTATCTAAAGTTTCCAAAATCATGGGAACGAAAAGTAGAAGGGTAGGTGCTGGGGTTGGGAGTGAGGGGAGAGATGCAGATTTATTGTTTAATGGATATGGACTTTTAGTGTTGCAAGACCAAAAAGTTCCAGACATCTGTTACACACTGATGTGAATATAGTTAACACTACTGAACTGTATCCTTAAAAATGGTTAAGTGAGTAAATTTTATGGCTTTTACCACAATTTAAAAGTTTTTTTCAGGCCGGGCGCGGTGGCTCACACCTGTAACCCTAGCACTCCGGGAGGCCGAGGCGGGTGGATCGCTCAAGGTCTGGAGTTCGAGACCAGACTGAACAAGAGTGAGACCCCGTCTCTACTAAAAAATACAAAGAAATGATCTGGACAACTAAAAATATATATATATATGGAAAAAAATTAGCCGGGCATGGGGGCGCAGCATGCCTGAAAGCTGAGGCAGGAGGATCGCTTGAGCCCAGGAGTTTGAGGTTGCTGTGAGCTAGGCTGATGCTACGACACGCTAGGCGGGGCAACAGAGCCAGACTCTGTCTCAAAAAAAATAAAAAATAAAAGTTTTTTTTAAAAAAGCAAAAACAAAAGCACTATCAGAGAAGGAATGAGGGGTGGAAGCAAGCCTGGGAGAAAGAGGAGAGGTCCGAGTTGCGGAGTTGGAGAAACAGCAAATAAAGGATGTCAGTTAAGAACCAAGGAGGGCAGTAGAGTTGACAGAAGAACATCCACGCTGAACTTTTGGTTTGGTGATGATGACATTCTCTCACTTAAGATGGTAACATAGTGCTCTCCCAAGACAAACACAAACATATCCACACTGAGCTCCGTACAGCCAAGTCCCTTAGAAGGAACCGTCTTGGCTTATGTAAATTTTCAGAAGAACACACTTCATATCTCAACTTGGGCTGTGAATTCTTTGAAGACCGAAACCATGTTTTATACTTCCTGTTTTTGAATGGCCAACAGAACAGATACATCAATAAAGACTGGTCGGTTAGTGAAAAGTCAATCAAATCAAGCTACCCAACAGCCTGCAACCCAAGCACCTACTGCAGAGTGAACTTCAGCAAAACCTTCCACCTGATTTTGACCTTGAACCTACCCCCAAGGCCAAGTTCCAGCAGAGGCAGAGCAGTGGTTGGGGCCACAGACCCAGGAGCCAGACTGGGTTCAAATCATGGTTCTACCAATTACCACCTGTGTGACTTTGGGCATGTTACTTTACCTCTCTGTGCCTCAGAGTCCTCAGATGTAAGAGTATCAATTTCTAAGTGTTGTTTTGGGGAGAAAACAATATATGTAAAGTGCTTAGAACAGTGTCTGATATATAGTATGTGCTATAAAGTGTTGGTTATTATTATTCAGGTAGGGAAAATGGCATTTTAATAGCAGACAAGGCAGACAGTTCAAGTGCCCCACAGAAATGAGCCATTTATTCTGGCATTTCACATGGAGCTTGAAGAGTTGTCTTTGCCAAAGCTAACAGTACAATGCTGTGTACAATGACTTTCTGGGCCCTCCCGCTAAAGTCTTCCATTTTTGTCAGTTCTGTCAAAGAGCTATTTTATTCACTTTTGAGCCTTCCAAAAACATTTGGAATCTGCACAGAAGAAGAAACATGAAACTTTCAGGCACTCATAAACAGAAATTCTAAGCTTCTGCTCAAGGGCTCTCCTTGCAATGCTCACCACAGGTTTCTTTACAACACGTCATGTTAGAACTCCTGATACCAGACTCAGCTATACCCGTGACCTTTGTCAACAAGTGTTCCAAATCCTCAACCTGTGAAAACATTCCAAATGTACACTAAAAAGGTATTTTTTATTCCATTTTTTAAAATAACAGAATTAGGCTCCTTATTGGTAATTTGCAAAATGAAGCAGAAAGGCAATCACTGCTAAGCATTGCTAAATTTGGCAACATTGGGGTCAATTTCCTTTTAGTCTTTTCTCTGTGTATTTTTAACATATGAAACGAAATTCTGGAGTTGGAAGGAAAAAAGCAAGCAGGACTCCAGGGCACCTACACGCTCACTGGTAGTGGAGTCCTTTTCCATCCCAACGCTGGACCGGATCCCTCCGTCTGTTGCTTAAATAGCCATGGACGGGGATGAGGACAGTCCCCATCAGCACCAGATCATCTGACATAGCAAACTGGTGGGGCAGCGATCAGAGCATCGTGGGGAGGACTGCTGGCCTTCAGCTAAGACTGTGGTGATCAGCACTTTATCCTGTCTGGATAGGGGTCCCCGTTACCAGCGCCCCCAACATCAAACCCCAACCGGATCCCTCCTGTCAAAAGAAAGCATCAGCCCAGCTGCAATTAAGCAGCAACTCAACCTCCTTTGTATTCACTAAAAGCACCTGTGACGGTCAATAAGTCCTGATCAGCATGAGATGTGTGAGAAAAATCAGGCAAAACCAAACAATGCTTTGATGCTTTCATTAATTTGCAAGGAATTACTGAGGCTGCCCCGCCCCCACCCCTGCGACTGCAGGATTCTGGTTAGGCCTTCTGAAACCCCGAAAATAACCTCACAGGCCTGCATTCCAGGGCCACAGCTCCCTAAGGGTTCCAAAGACTCCAGGCTGAGAGGCAAAAACCTAGAGCAAATGAAAATCAAAACCTGAAGAAATCATACCCTGGTTGATTGATATCCTGAAATCCACAAAATTCCTTCTAAGGAATGTTCATAAGTACCACCTGAAATTTAAGCAAACCAAGGAACAATTTGCCATGGACTTTTTATGTATGCCAACTGCCCATAAAAATTCCCCTCCTGCTTTGCAAGGACAGAACTGTGCAAGAACAAATGACCTAATTAAACCTGAGATTTCCTGGCTGAAAGCTATGCAGAAGGCTGAAACGCACTGAAATGATGCTGAATTGGAAAAGGGCTGTATGCCAAACTGATTTAGCGAATTAGGTTTGCTTTTCTTTGACGTGCACATCCAACACTAGCGCTAAAAACGTGAGAATGACAGACATCCTCAACTACTTTTATTTATGAAGCAACCAGAACGCATATTTTCCCACTTATCTACTGTACACTTCTCAAAATGTGATTATGCAGCACTACGAATGCATCTTTTTGGCACAATTCGTCAGCCTGCCTTCACTACTGGGTTGCTGCCAGTGCAACACAATAGCGTGGATCTGTTGTCTCTCATTCCAGCTTTCAGAAATGTGCTCAATTATCCCACACTCTCCCTGAGCCCTAGACCCCCACCCCAACCGATCTGCACAGATGTTCAAGGAGAAAGATTTTTTTTTTTCTTTAAACGAATGTCAAGGGCCTGGCAAAATGCTGTACAAAGAAATGCAAAAGTCAGCAATCTGTTGAAAAGCGGGTTATTAGCTCACTTCCTTCTCTCTCCAGCTTCTCCACTTCCAAAAAAAAAAAAAAAACAGGGAAACTATCACACTTGCCCAAGGCCTAAAAGAAACCAGGAAGTGGACAGGTTAAGGGCTAACAGATCATTCTCTTCCCTGTTCCTTTATGTGGAACGTTGAGGAACTGTTAGTGTTGTAGGTGAGTATCTCAAGGGTGCTTCACAGGCTCAGTGATTCTCGTTCTCTTGGCTACAACCCCCGGGGACGTGAAGTCATGGGGAAATTCCGAGGGGGTCACACAAGTGCTCAGTGGCACTGAGACCAGCCCCGGCCCCATGCCAACCCCCCACGATAACCCTATTTTCAGAGCCTTGTAGATCCTGCCAAAGGATCTCCTGCCTGCCAATCGCTTTGTGCCACAGCCACCGAGACCTCCCGAAGCAGCTGACATTGAATCGGTAGTCACACCCTGGCATCCGCAGGGTTCCCACTCAGAAACCTCGATCATAGTTAATCATAACTAGAATCCTCCTCTTTTTCCCACCCCACCCAGCAGACAGCAGAAGCAGCGCGGCAGGATTTCCACAGCCCTGAGTTGTCAGTGACATCTTCTCTTTGTTCCATCCAGAAGAGAGCTGCTACGCTGATGTGAGGCTGGCAAACACCCACCAAGAGAGTGAGAACATCTGTAGTCAAGAGACTGTAAGAAACAACAACAGAAAACTCTCAGGCTGAATTTGATTTTCTGTGTGATCTGGAGAAAAAATGAGATAGAAAAATGTGAACGAGTACATGTACAGATTCATGCGGGGACATAAGTATGTTTGAATGGTAAACCCAAAACTGTCATGCACACACTGAAACGCTGTCTCAGAGGCTGTCTCATGGGGGGAAGTGGTTCAAGCAAACCATATAAATTCTCTTACACTAATCCATAAATATCTAACTGGACCTGCACCCTTAGAAAATGAAAATGTTGCTTAATTATTTTTTAACAATTTAAGTCTGGTATTATTACTGCTTTCACAGTAAATTTTTAAATCATCTTAAGTCAGCAGTGCCCAACATTTCTGGCACCAGGGACCGGCTTCATGGAAGACAATTTGTCCACGGACAGGGCAAGAGGGAGATGGGGTGCTAAGCTCAAGTGACAGTGCGGCCCAGTTCCTAAAAGGCCACAGACCAGTACCAGTCCGCAGCCCCGGAGTTGGGGACCGCAGTCTTGTTATACCTTGGTAAAATAAAGTGAACTTCCACTTGAACATGACAGATTAACCATATACCTATAACGCTTCTACCAAAAATCCTACTAAAATGACAGTAAATATACTTTTTTAAGGAATACACATATATATGGCAGCAGAGACAAGGGCAGACAAGACATCCAACAGAGAGCAGTTCCTGCCAATTTGTACCACAAGTGATACTCAGAGGGTTCCAGCAAATAGGTCAGTTCTCTCCTGGAGCCCAAGAGGCTCATATTGAAGGGCAGGGTGAGAAGCAGGGGAGACAGAGGGCGCAAGTCACTACGCAAAGATTCTGGACCTTTGCACCCCATGGCCCCACCTCTTGTCTGCCCCACCGACCAACAAACAGGCATGCAAACACAATGAGAGAGAGGGTGTGATTCAAGGCTGAAAATGAGGGGGGAAGTGGCGGGAATTAAGGAAGAGTCTACTTACTACACCAGGGTACCCACGGTCCCCTTCCTCCTTCCTGCTCCCAGGACACTCTCAGCTTATCCAGGCTCACCCTGGGCAGGGCTGGTGGAATTATTCTCAGGAGAATCTCAATGAACACACATAACTGATATTTATGAGGGTTTCCTTTGACAAAAAGACCAGTTGCTGTTTCATCACTTTAAAGAAAAGTCAACAAGCATCAAGCCCCATCCACATGCATAAGGATTCAAACCTGATTTTTAGTGCCTCACTCTTAATACTTGTTCTTGATGGATGCCAACGATCAGTAAACATTTAAGGAAAGCCTGCAAAATGAAAGTCAGAACCAAAACAAAGGGGAGGAAAAAAGCCGCCTAAAAACACACAGATGTTCTAGGGAGCAAAAGAAAATTTTTAAAAAATCTAGACTATCCCCAGAAAGAATGAGAACATCTCTTCCAAAATATAGGAAGAGATGCCACGAAAAAAGAACAATAGCACCAAGAAAGAATAATATGGATAACTGAAATTTTCATTTCTATTGTTAGTTGAAAAGTTAATTTGAAAAAAATCTCATAGAATGTAGAGTAAAAGATAAACAGAAAAAAATTGTTAAGGGCAGGAAATAAGAGACTCTTCCAAAAGGCCTGATACTCTATAAGAAATACAGAAAGAAAGAAATTATTTCTTAAAAACTTAAGAAATGTCTCGGGCTGATGGACAAGAGTTGCCAGACTAAAAGCAGAGAGCAGATGCCCACCATAAATAATTTTAAAAGGATTCACACTGAGATATATCAGCTGTGAAACTTTAAAATATGAGAAATTAAGTGAAGATTCCAAGAAGTTCCAGTGAGAAACAGAAAAAATTAAATCACACACAAAGTACGTTAAAAGACAATAGAGACATGTCTCCAAAATTTCAAGGATAATAGTTTCAATTTTTAATTCCATATGTAACAAAATTATCAAGGAAATCTAAGCATACATTAAAGATATTTTTACATGTAAAGATTCAAAAGAAATGTAGCTCCCTTGTACCTTTCTGAGAAGGCTACTGAAGTACGTGTTTTATCAAAACAATGGAGTAAACCACGAAATGAGATGATATGGAATCCAGAAAAGAGTGGGTACAAGAAAGGACAGGTAAACTCCCAAAATGATGACTATGAAGTGGGCCTAGAACACAGCCCATTCAGAGAGAAGTTGGAGGATGGGGGCGCTGCACACAGTGGGGCACTAGGAACAAAGATGAAGGGGGGACTGAATGGCTACATGTGGCTTAGAGTTCAGTACAAATAGTTGGAAGAAAACTGAGAGGTCTGTTGAAGTGCATTTTTAAAAAATGAATTGTCTCCAGGAAAAAAAGTTTTTGAAGAAAACAATCACAGGACAGTATCTGGCTCAGCAGTGAACACTCCCACCCAGTCATAATGATGTACACACCAATACTGAGTCAACCAAAGACTGTACTAGAACCACATTGGGTGGTTGAGATTGTGGGTTGAGAGCTGATCCTTCCTGCCCGCAGCCAGGAGTACAGGGGACCTGGATGTTTTAACTACTTCTGAAACAGCCTTTCAGCTCATAATCCTGTTTTCTGGTCTTCTATCAAGAACACAAGTTCTCAAAACCTTGACCACCCCACACACTGCAGGAGGGGCTCCACCAAAATGAGTGGGGAAATGTGGAAACTGAAGACAGAGGCTCCAGGAAACAGACTGCAGGAAGGAGAAGCAAAGCAGGTAAAGTTGGGGTGCTCCCAGGACGCTGACCAGGCCAGAGAGAAAAACCCTGCCCAGTCTGGGGCAGCTCTGAAGACTTCCCAACAAGGGCTCCCCAAGGATAAAACATAACGTCTAATGATCATTTGAACCTGAGTAGACTAAAAGAGGATTTAAATAACAGGTGAAAGTTTTAGAATGAATTAGGTAAGTGCATGGAACAGGAAGCAAAAGAAAACCGAGATAAATATTAACTCCAGGGAAAACAAAATTGGGCAACAAAGGAAAATTAGTCATGGTATATACATGAGCCGCAGGGCTCAAGACACAGTTCAGTTGTGAATAGTCACAGCATACAGCACAGCACCAAATCTAATCTATTGGGAGGCTTCTTATTCTCGCATAGCTGCACATCATTGCTACTGGTTGTTATTAGTAAAAATAAACTTACATCCCAACGGTACTCCTTGAACTGACATAAATTTTTAAAAATAAACCATAAAGTTTTAGAAGAAAATTTAAGATTTTTAACCAATGCTATCAAACTGCAGATCTCTCTACATGTGACCTAAATTCTACAGGCGGTAAACAAAAAGACTGAGAAAGTACAAGGCCAAAAGCAAACCACGATGTAGAAAAAGCACTTGAATTACACGTGGTAAAGGGCTGATTTTCTCCATACACAAACTCCTGCAAATCAACAAAATATTTACAATCTCATAGAAAAATGGGCAAAGGACAGGAACAGGCAGTGGGTACACAGACAAGAAAATACAAATGTCTTGTCAAAATGTGAAAACGTGTCCGATCACAATGAGTATTAAGAAAAATGCACAATAACAACCAAGAAAAACTGACATCTCGCTGATCAAATCCTGGCTCCGCCACTTACTGGAGATGGACCTTGGGCAAGTTACTTCATCTGTCCTGCCTCAGTTTGCTCATCAGTAAAAGTGTGATAATGACAATACCTCTCCCCTAAAGGCTGCTCTGAAGACTAACCAAGTTAATATTTGTAACTCGAAATAGTTTCTAGCACA
Organism: Indri indri; assembly: GCA_004363605.1. Taxonomy (NCBI): domain Eukaryota; kingdom Metazoa; phylum Chordata; class Mammalia; order Primates; family Indriidae; genus Indri; species Indri indri. The sequence continues at coordinate 39,671 of RJWJ010006649.1, read as the reverse complement.
AAGTAAGCACTATATTAAAGTTCATAAACCAAATGAACAGATGGTTATAAACGCTAGGAGGGCAATATGGCAATACGTATCTGTATTAAAAACAAACATACCCTCTGACCACAGATCCTACTCCTAGAAATTTATACTTCAGATATACAAAGAGATATTAGGGATCTTCAGTGCAGCATTGTTTATACGAGCAGAATATTCACAATAACCTAAATGTCTGTCAATAGGGAAAACTATGCAGATAATTTAATGGTAAACTCTCTTTTATGGGCCAATGAAGAGGCAAATCTGTACGTACTAATAATATGGAACAATCTTCAGCATGTATTAAAGTGAAAAGAACAAAGTACAATGCAGTATACAGGGTATGCAACCTTGTATTACATGTCTATGCACAAAATACTTCTGGAAGGATATTTTTTTAAATGATGGGAGATTATCATGTTAAGGTTTGTTTTAATGAATAAGAATTATTAATGACGCTAAAGTGGTGGAAAAGTCTCCTTTCTCAAATAGATTAAACTTTTGCCACATAACTTTATTTTCATTATTTGCTCAACAAACCTTTTTTCCCCACAGCATTCTGTTAAACTTCAGCCTGGCAAAGTTTAAACTGCCTTGAACTCTGAATTAGCAGGGTTTAAAACCAAGGCATGTTGGTCCGTGCGCATAGTAGAACACTCACAATGTCTATTAATACTTCAGCAGTTCTAATCTGTCTTAAACACTGATATTTTTCTCAAAAACTGTTTCCTTTAATATCAGCATAATATGCCAAATTCCAGTATGATTTTTAAATCGTTTAAAAGATAAACTCAAAAACAGGCTCAAAGAAAATTTGCATTTTAAAACGAACCATATTTAATTTATAGTATTTCTAAGATGAATGATACCAATGAAACAATAATGACATCATGCACTTTGGACAATTCTACCTGACAAACCTCTCGGCCTGCTAGAAAGATCTATCTCAGAGACCCTCACACAAGTTTACACATTAGATGACAGAGAAGGAAGCTAAAACAGCAGCAATGAAGAATGCTATATAATTCTTAAAACGATTAAGAAAAAGGGTTTGTTCTGTATTAAACAAAAATCTAAGTTCTCTAAAAGACACCTCCATTGGAGTCACAGCAGTAGGTAAAAATGCGTACGACGTGAAGGCCACAGATGTGTCACTTTGCTGTTTAATCAAATACAAATCAAAAGATTCTTAAGCCAAGGGATTCAATTAGAATCAAAAGACTTTTCTTTGAGCACCCCAGACTCTGACTCTTTCGGTCTAAAACTAAAATGCCCCTTTTCACGTTCTCAAAACAAGACTCCTCGCAATGCTGCCCAGTGGGTGTCAGGTAAACAGAGTCCAGATGTTCAATCAACCTCCATATGGTTAAAACAAATGCCACTCCCTCGAAACCAACTAAGGTAGACAGCAAACCAGCAAATACTAATGGAGGCAAAATACCCATATGCCAATTTCCTGAGCCTTTCTGTCCCTCTTTCCTGCACAGTCTTAGATGCTATTAGGTACACTATTCACTAAAGTAAGGCCATTTACGGGAGTTAACGCCAGCAGGATTACTCATAAAGGTACAATCGTGCAATCCAGCAATTTACTCAGAATTAAACTAAAGAAGGATAATCATGGAGTGTTTAGAAAGGTCATGCTAAGTTTAACTTATAAGCCACTAATGTATGATATCATAGTACTAAATACGTTTTTGGTTTTTTTTTTTTTCCTCTAAATGGGTATTTGTTTTTAAGATCTTACAGCTCCTGACTTGCAAGGCCCCTCAGCCATGCATAGAACATTGTTAAAGCATCTCTAACTTTACCAGAGGCTAAGCAGCCTGTGCCTGAGAGAAGATAAAGGCTGGGGCTGGGATCATGAAGAAATTTAGATTTGCCACCAATTTGTGACCATAAATTCAAAGCTTTTACAGACCATGGGGGCCACACGGCTGGTGAGGCCAGCTTAGATTTGAGGTTCAAGGTAATTTTACCCAGAAACCCTAAGAGGGAGTCTTATTTTCATTCATTCAACAAAGATTTAATGAGCACCTACCACGGGCCATGCCCTGAGCTGGGCAATAGTTACGCAGAAGTGAACAAAATGAGCCAGAGTCTAAGGGTTCACAAGGCAAAGTCCTTTCGACCCCTCACTGGGCCAGCAGAGGTTCTAGCCCACCCACTACCTCGGAGCCTGTCCCACGGCACTTTGCAACCCCCAAGCTTGCAAGCAGGCCTGGCCCACAGGAGTATTAACTGCCAGAAGCATTCATCTGACTTAGGTGCTTCCTTTAACACTCAAGACTTTTCTGGAAACATGCCTGCTACAGTTCTATTTTCTAATTCATGAGGAACGCTTTTAATAGAAAGTGACTCCCAAATCCCCTCCCCCAAACGCCACTGAGAAAAAATGTCCAGTGATCAAAGAGAGAGACAGGAGGGGTGGAGCCTTGCTCAGTCCCTAAATCCTTCTAAACACATTCTGGGAAATCTCCGCATGATAAATATTCAAAGGGAAAGACATCTGGGAACCCCCATCCCCACCATTTGAACTCAGCTGCATTCCTCTGAGGGAAGGTCAACAGGAAACCACCTCACGAGCCCTTTGACCTCCATCGTGTTGACATAGGATTGCTGAAGCAAGCTAACAGGGGAAAAAGAAATTCACAAAACATATGTACAATATATTATAAATTTGAAACGAAATAAAATATTGTAAATAATGTTAAAATTAAAGTGTGGGACACTGATAGAGGGGATGTTGGGGGAGGGGTATATGGGAACTCTAACTTCCACTCCATTTTGCTGTGAACCTAAAACTGCTCTGAAAAATGAAGTCTATTTTTAAAAATATTAAGGAAAGAAAACTAAAGAAGGCAAATATGAAGAAGAAAGCAATGTGTGTGTGGTTGGAGTCAAGGTAGTTAACAAGTATCTGTGTATGTATTTTGCCTAACTATTCTCCAGTTGCCAACGTTTCTACAGTGGCCCTATTTTTTTCCTGCAATTACAAAAAGAAACAAGAAAAAATTTTTTTAAAAAACAATGTTATTGTAAAATGTTTTTTTTTCGTTTCTTTAAAGACAGTATCAGTGAAACACAGCCAATTTCCACGTGCACTACATTGGGTGATCCTTGTGATCTGTATGGGACAGCTGGTCTACCCAAGTCTCCCGGCAGCCACACAGGGGAAGAGGCAGACAGCCACCGCCCGGTGCCAGGCTGGGGTCCAGCACACACCTCCTGGAAGACTCTGCACTCAGAGAAGGCTTCATTTCACAGCTCCTTCATTACGTGACTTCAGTTTAAAAGCAGAACTCCTTCCCCACCCCCAAAGCACTGTCACCAAGCTACAGAACACATGGTTTCCTGGCCACCGTGATTCTCACGGGCTTTCATCGGACCTGGGCTTGGTTTCTCAAAGCCAAAAATGCTGTTAAGTAACTTCTGGTACCAACAACAGTGATTCAGAGACAGAGCAGTATCTTCAAAGGTGAAGCTAAGATACATCTTTAAGACCATGACTCATCTCCAAAGGTGCCTTGAAGGAAAACAAAATAGTATTAATATTACAATGCTGAAAACCATGATGAAATCGTCTGGTGGCTGATGAGATTTTTCAGACGCCAGAACTGCTCACACCTTGGATGCAAAATGTAAGGGGGTGGTGCCAAGACACCCAGTAATTAAAATCATTTTTTAATGAATATTTTTTAAAAATTACAAATAACAAAAATATCCACAGTGAACAACATAAAATTTTCAATAAAGACCTTGCAGGAGGTATCTCCTCTCATCCTACTCTGGCAAAGCTGCATTAGCTGTGCACCCCTGAGCACACTGCCCTATAGTCTAAGCCTCGGAGTCCTCTTCTGCAAAATGAAGGGAACACCTCCATCACTGAGTAAATGGTCAAGAAAAATCCATGCAAAGTGCAAAGCAACAATGTCTGGCACAGTACCAGTAGAAAACGGGCAGTCAGAATAGCATCCCACCAGTGTCACAACTATACGGAAACCGCAAAGTGTTTTTTACGCGTTATTTGCCATGCATTCTAGTTCACACAGTAGACTTTTCAGCAACTTTCAGGAAATGGGTTTTTGAGTGATTACTGGGACTTCCCTACCTTGAAGAAAGACTTTTCTTATTTTTCTCCTCAATCTTTAGAACTGAGGGACCCTCTTGGCCATGAATATGCTAGGAAGAGTGAGAGAGGAATGGAGAGCTAGGACAAGGCCCGCCCTGTCGGGCGCCCCCAAAGGAACAGGCAGGTGATGGCCCAAACAGCATGGCATGGCCAGAAGACAAAACCACCTCTGCATTTTTCAGATCTCTTTTTCCTAACAGTGAAGCATGGCCATTTTTTTAAATGAAAGGAATCAAGCCACCAGGACAATGTCTTATCCCCTGCAGTCCCGGCTAAATTACCTAAAAGCCCTACTGCTCCATAACAGGCTCTGAGCCTTACCACCAATCTTGGACCTCAAACTCACACTGTGGGATTTATTTATGTGCCTTCGGAGTTACCATTCTCAAACAGTACATAGAGTCTGAGCTAATGCTTATGAATTACTCTACCTCTGAAACCAAAGTATCCCACTGACCTGAACAACAAACCTCCCAACCCTGAACTTCCAAACCACAAATAAAAACTCCTTGGGATAACCACCTCCCCAAGAAGACCACCTCTCACCCAAATGTCATGTGCATCTATATTCCTTTGTTCTGTGCCTTGGAATAAGAAGAAAATGATCTTTGAGTAGATGGTTTCAATAGCACAGCAGAGCCATATTTGCAAAGCATGTTCTGTAGCCAAAGTATGTCTCTCATGACTGTTTACATATGTGAGAGGCTTAGCTTGACCTACGGAGGGAGGGAATCAAAGGTTTTCCTTTTCATGATTTCTGAAAAAAATAATTTACTCTTCTCATTGTAAGTACCATGGTTTGCTAATTATAAAAGCAATAAAAATTCATCATGGGAACTTTAGAAAATACAGAAAAGTTCAAAAGAGAAAATAAAAACCACTTGTATTAATCCTTTCCAAAGAAAACCACAAGTAACATCGTTTTCTCGAAGCACGTAAGTATGCATTGTGCATAGAATTTTAAACAAACGTGTTCATCTTTTAAGTAACAAACAAGGAGTATAATCACAAAAGAAGTGGCAAGCGACCCCCAGACACAGGAGGGTCAGGGACGAGCATTAGCAGTAACTCAGAACTCATCCTGCAGAAGGCCAAGGAACGCTGCATCTTACGAAGAAATGTAAAGAATGATTTGTGACAAAGTTTACCGCTGAAGAGAGTTAATCTTCAACAACTATTGAGTACCTACTATATTCTGGGCACTTTGCCAGGCACTGGGAATGCAGACGTGTAAAATACTCAAGTAGAAGTTGCTGCCGCTAACTGGGGAAAGACTTCCTGAGCTGCTATCCCAGCTCTGCCAATTATAAGCTGTGTGACCTCAGCCAGGCACTGAACCTCTCTGTGCCTCAGTTTCCTCCTATGAAAAACGAGGATAAGAATCAGGGCCCTTGGGCTGTTTAAATTGCACATGTAAAGCAGTTAGAACTCAGCCTAGGACTTAGAAGAAAATGTTAGTGCTCAAATAAACAAAATGAATGAGGAAGAGAGTAAACACAGTGTCAGGGCTGGCACCCAGGAGTAGACCTTAGCCTCAGGGAAGGCTCTGGAAGGAGGTGGGCAGGGATTGGGTGGACATCAGAGCCAAGCAGGACCTGGTGGGAGGCAGAGGCAGGTGTAAAAATGAGAGGATGAAAGAGGCAGCGGCTCCGGTGAGTTGTTTCAGGAACTTCGGCTAGACCAGCACCAGCGGTGGGACACGCTGGGGGGGCGGGGGTAACATACTCCGGAGGCTGGCAAAGAAAATGGGGCAAATATGCCAGATTTCTATCTGCCACCCTCATTATCAGTTACAGCAAACAGTTACATTATCCCCCATGATGATCGCTCCAAAAAGGAAACCTTTCTTAACTACCCCAAGTCAAAGGGTGTTGACTTATGCATTTCAAAACTAATTTGACAAGTGAGAATTTTCTAAAATCTCTATAAATAGGCAGTGATTCTTCCTATCTGCTCTGCAAACACGCTAAATTCATCACAATGTCTTCAATGTCTTGCAGAGTCCTTCCAACACGGCATAGCCGAGCTCAAATTACATATCTCTTATTTGAGGATATTATTAAAAATAAAGATCTAAGAACAAGATTAGATAAGGAATTTGAGTTTTGCTAATTCACAATGATTGGATTTCCCCTTTCAGGAAAGGCAGAAAGAAAGCAAAAACACACATAGGTTCTAAAAGCAAAAGAAGCTCTGATAAGACCTTTGCTAAAAAGAATGTTATTATCACTTCATGTGTTTATCTTTGTTGATATGTTCTGCACAGTTAAGATTCAAAGCTTCGTAGTTTAATACAAACAACAGCTACCATGTCACGACCTTTTTAAAAATTGCCAGAGTCCCTTTTCTATGTCACCTTTAGTTCTCAAAAGAAATTTGAAATTGCCAAAATTCCAAATTTTAAAAAATGTTGATCACAAGGACTTTTACAAGTAAATTATTTAGCATATCTGATTTGCATCTTAATAGGTATTATCTCCATTTATAAGAACATGGGTGGAAACTGGGACTCAGAAATGAAAGGTCTTGCTCTAGACCACACAACCTTGGAGTGGCAGAGCCAGGGTTTGAACACAGCTACCTCACGGCCCTATGGTAACCCGCACCCACCGTGGCACCCACTGATTCTTGCCTCCTGGCATCCACGCTTTTGTGTAATTGCCTCCTACTGAACCATGACTGGCCTGTAGGACCAAGAATATTGTGAAAGTGACAGTGTATGACTTCTGAGGCTACCTCAAAAGTTCTGGCAGTTTCTACCTTGGTTTCCTCATGTATCACTCACTCTGGGAGAAGCCAGCCACCATGTTGTGATGATTCCCAAGCACCCTGCCCAAGGAACTTATGGGGTTCCTTGGTAGCAGATGCTACAGCCCCTGCTGACTTTTTTTTTTTTAAGAGATGGGGTTTCACTATGTTGCCCAAGCTGGCTTTGAACTCTACTGGGCTCGAGCAATCCTCCTGCCTCAGCCTCCTCAGTAGCTGGGACTACAGGCACAAGCCTCCATACCTGACTTCCAGCTGACATCTTTATCACAAACACACGAGCCAGAACCGCTCATTTAAGCCATTCCCAAAGTCCTAACCCACAGAAACTGCAAAAGACAATCAATATTTACTATTGTTTTAAGCCACTAAATTTGGGGGTAATTTGTCATGCAGCCATAGATAACTAATGCACACCCTGAAGCCTGTGTTCTTTTCTTCATAGCTACATTACTTGCAGTTGCTTCTGTAATTTTATTTTTGAATTATTATCACTGTATAGTCATACAGAGAATTAACAAAACAGTTACTGAAATTAAACTATATACCCCATCGGGTCTCTCGGATAAGCACTGACATCTTTTTTACATTTATTTCCTGCTGGCATTGTTACGTTCCAGGCCTCAGATTTTACACACACGTTGCTTTTTCTCATCCACCCCTTCAAACAACAGGCGGCTAACAAAGCTCCTTAAGCCTCTCCTAGACAGTCCAGGAAACTATGTCGTCACATCTTCCGTTAAGCCCCTTTTAAAAGTGTTTTTCTCTGTACTTTTTGTTTTAAAAAATATATGCATGATGAGATACCACTGTGCACCTACTAAAATGGCTAAAATAAAAAGTATTGCCAATACCACGTGCTAATGAGTATTCCACTTCCAGGTATTTACCCACGGGAAATCAAAACTGTGTCTGCATCAGTGAAAGTCCGTAGCAGCTCCAGTCATAATTGCCCCAAACTGGAAACACCCAACTATCCATTCACTTACTGAAGCACAAACACACTGCGGTCCGTCCATATCATGGAATAAATACTATTCGGTAGTAGGAGTGGATAAACCATCGTCACTTGCAACAACACAGAATGATCACAAAGACACTGTGCTGAATGAAAGAACCCAGTCTCAAACGGTTACATATGCTAAAATTCCATTTATACAACACACTGGAAAAGACCAAACTATAGCTAGTGACAGAGCAAAGATCAGTGGTTAACAGGCCCAGGGGCTGGGCTGAGTACAGAGGGACAGCACAAAGGAACTTTTTGGGGTGATGGAAACATCCAGCATCCCGATTATGGAGCTGGGTACACAAATCCATGCATATGTTAAAACTCACAGAACTGTACACCAAAACAAGAGTCAGGTTTATTCTATGTTAATTTTAAAAATAAAAATACAGGTACTTTTTAAAGAAGCAATTTCATTTCTCCCTTAAGGAGAAATATATCTGTTCGTTAAATCACCTTCAGAGGCCAGAGCCCTCTTGATTTTTAAATCATTAAAAAAGCGCTGATCTTAAGGACTTTTACAAGCAGGTTATTTAGAATCCATGTATCTCAGGGCTCCATCTTCTTTCAAACAATTATCATTCATTATTTTCCTCTACAGCTGAGGACAGATCTCCTGCTATATTTCCCTATAAATATTCCTTCTCTGGGAGCAAAAGATCTTTTAAAGAACAGAGCTATAACTGCACAGGTTCTCAATAAATACTTGCCGGGTGAGTGAATGGTGGGGTTCACCCCCAGAGTTACAGGACATTCACTACATCTGTCCCCAGAGTACCCAGAGGCATTTGTCTGCTAGCCTCTGGGAAAAATCAGCACCGATCCCCCTGCCCTGAGCACCTCTCCAGAGTTCTATAACGCTAGGGTGACCAGGCATCTAGACGCCTCTTGTCCTGGCACCCCTCGCGGTTAGTTCCTCTTTTCAGTACCAAAGATGTCTCAATTCAAACAAAATATATATATATATATATATACACACACACACACATATGGTACCCCCAGGGCATGGATTTTTGTAACTGTTTTATTCACTAATGTAAAAAACAGTACCCACCTTATGAAAGGTGCTCAATATGCTTTTCTTAAAAGTAAGATCAGCTTTATTTATTTATTTATTTATTTATTTATTTATTTATTTATTTGGAGTAGGGGTCTTGCTGTGTTGCCCAGGCTGGAGTGCAGAGGCTGTTCACAGGTACGATCCTGGTTCACTGCAGCCTTGAACTCCTGCCCTCCAGCAGTCCTCCAGCCTCAGCCTCCTGAGTAGCTGGGACTACAGGTGCACGACAGTTTTATTCTAACGTTTGAAGACTGAAAATTGAAGGAGTTGAGATTTTCCAGCTGCCTATGATCCCATGATAGGACTTTGATTAATCAAAGAAAAAAATCTTGTTTAAATACCTGGAAGATATAATAGAAGTTTGAGACAGGGCTCCCGACCTCCAGGAACTAATTCTGGTGAAAAAGGTAAAATTCACACATAAAGGAGTAACTACGCAGGATACAGCAAGCATGAAATCAGCTGGGCCCGGTGGCTTCAGCGCTGTATTTCTTCGGCACTCCCTCCCAGCTCTTCACAGTGCTTCTGCGTTCTCTCTAAAGGTGCGCCAGTGGAATTCAGAAACGGGCACTGCTTTAACTGGGGCTTTGAAAACTGGGCGAGACTCAGATGGGTCACAAATGGAGTATCTTCTCTCCCAACACACTGCCATTCCCATGAAATGGCCGCGCGTGCCGGGGACTGGTTAGGGCTGAGAACAACTTCACTCGCCAAGAGCTTCTGACAAGCAGAGAAAGACGGAAGGTAGAGAGTCTTCCCAAGTTTAACAAAAAAAAAAATCCAACAGCACACACACCTCTCAGCCCAGCCCACCTGCTGGGCTCCCTGCCCGGGACACTCTCCACTTTCACACACAGGCACAGGTATGCCGCCGAGTCACATGAGCAAGCACTGACTCTACCCAGACAGCGTCTGAATACGAGTGAGACAAATGTTGTTACAGGGAAGACATATGATAGGTGACAAGTACTTATGCCACCCCTCACAAGGGGTCGCTAGGTTAGAGCTGCTGCTCTTGGAGCAGGGATGTCAACCTCTGTGTGCTCACAAACGTCCAGGGCCTCAGAGCACCCCTAAGAGGTGGCGAGGGAAAGGCTTTTCCTTTACATTTATGCCCCAGGTTTCCCTGCTCGGCATCCCCCTGTGTGGTTTTTGTTTTGTTCTGTTGTTTTCCTTATTTTTGCCTACCGGGTCTGTCCGCCTGGAAAGGCTGCTGTGTCTGGGCACAATCTCCCCCTTCCCCTTCCCCTGCACATCCTTTTACACACCCACCCACACACCCTCAAGAGCAGTCCCTCACCTGCGCTAAACTGGAGTACTGCCGGGGTGGGGGGACAGGGGGTTCAAATCCAACTAAGGGAGTCTCGATCACAGCAGGAGTGGTATGGAGCTCTTCTGCCCGGGGAACTGAAAATGCATGAAGGGGTGGTTAACCGCAATGACCACTTGGGGACCGCTTGAATGTTAAGGCAGGGGCCACAGATGCCACACTTTCTGCAATGTGCTGGAGAACCTCCCCACACCATGAACTGTCCTGCTTAAAATAGCAGCAGAGATGGGATCAAGCAAAATGAAGCCAATGCCCAGCAAAAAGCAGAGACTAGACACTGGGAGAAACACACCACAGGGGCGCAAATCTTTGGATCCAGGTCTCTATTCCTGAGGCCAATCCACTTTTGCCCTTTCTGGGGCCAGTATCGAGAGCAAAGAAATTCCCCTTCTTCCACTTCATGCGGCTCAAGCTGGGCTTCTGTCCCATGCGACAAAAGAGACCAAAGACTCCTGCTCCATGGATTTACATACAAGCGGTCACTGCAGCGAAGGACAACGCTAAACACATTATGTAGAACCACACAATGGGATGGTCCGTATCATTAAACACTCTCATTTCAAAGAAAATTCAATATGGAAAAACATTCAGACGTTAAGGAAAAAAGTGGCTTCTAAATGTACCTGCATCATTCTGCCAATTTTCATTTTAAATGTATGTTTGCATGTGTGGGAAAAAGTTACCAGAAATATACCCAACATATTAAAAGTTGAATGGAAACAAACCAAATTTTAATTTTTACAATCTTTGAATGACAGGATAAGGAATTTTTACTCTCTTTTTTATATCTGAATTTTTTCCTAGTTCTGTCACAACAAACATGCTACGAAGTACTAAAACAAACAAGTAAATAAACACACTTCATTATTTAAGGCTCAACTAAAATGCAACTTCTTCCAACTCCAGAATCCAATGTTTACCATCCTGAATACTTCTATCATTACTAGTATCTTTTGCAAGTGCTTATCGCTTATCACATTCCACCTTTTTTTTTTTTTGGAGACGGGGTCTCACTCTGTTACCCAGGCTAGAGTGCAGTGGCATCATAATGGTTCACTGCAACCTCAAACTCCTGAGCTCAAGCCATTCTCTTGCTTCAGCCTCTCGAGTAGCTGTGACCACAGGCACATGCCACCACATCCAGCTAACTTCTGTACTTTTTGTATAAAAAAGGTCTCTCGCTATGTTGCCCAGGCTGGTCTCCTGGCCCCAAGTGATCCTCCTGCCTAGGCCTCCCAAAGTGCTAGAATTACAGACATAAGCCACTTGATCTCAGGAGTTTGAGACCAGCCTGAACAAGAGTGAGACCCCTGTCTCTACTAAAAATAGAAAAAATTAGCCAGGTGTGGTGGCATGCACCTGTAGTCCCAGCTACTCAGGAGGCTGAGGCAGGAGGATCACTTGAGCCCAGAGTTTGAGGTTGCAGTGAGCTACGATGACGTCACTGCACTACTAGCTGGGGCAATGCAGTGAGATTCTATCTCAAAAAAAAAAAAAAAATTCATGTTCGGTAAATATTTGTTGACTTGATAAACCTTTACAAAAAGGGAAGTAAAAATAACACAGCAGTGAAAAGGCAGATTACCCTCCTCAGTTGTCCATAATGGCAGTAGGAGGGGGAAAGGACTCAAACTTCTTTTTAAAAAAACAATTACATAAAAATATTTTTGCTCTGCATTCTAATTTTTTCATCTGGATGTTTCGTGTTCAATTTATTTACCTGAATTAATATTAAGGTTATTAAATCATTTACCTTTTCTTTGCAAATTCACTCATATGTTTGTATCATTTAGGAAACCTCTGGTTTCCCCAAATCCTGTATTTTCAAGAGCTCACTCTACTTGGACCCATCTTGCCCCCACTAGGATCTGGTGTCAGAGAACAAAAGGCCCCAGGAGGATTATCAGGGAAGATATTAAATCCCTGATCAATAATGTCCCCACCAATCTCCTAAGCAATATTAAATGTGCAGATAAATGCTATTCTAGGTTGACAGAAATGGCTGGCACTTCCATCATTTTTACTTAAAGAATGATGGAATACTCTCAAGTACGTTCTGTAATGCAAGCTGCCAAATGGTCCATGCCAAGCAGGTACCCTGCAAGGCCAGCTTAAGAGGAGGTAAAATTTATGTAGACTTAGTTGCATGATTCGCACACATTATCAAATAGCTAAAGTCCTTATAAAGAATTCATCTCACAGTGATTTGACACCACTAAGCCACTTTCCACATAATTAACAGGTTGAAGCCAGTTTTCTTATAGATAATAATAATAAAGGCAGATGAAAGATAAAGCCTTCCAATTACTGTATCGGTCATGATGCTTTAGATGGCAAGAACAGAAAACCTCAACTCAAACAGGATTAGAAAGTAAATAAATTTATTATTTAGTATCCCAAACCAAATTAGCAATCAGTACACAAAGCTCCGGGTACAGGAAGATCTATATGATCAATGATGCACTTACAGACCCTGGTTCCATCTTTCAGCTCTGGCATCCCCTTGCCTGCTTCATCCCAAGGCTCGTCACAATAGGGGTGTTGTGATTCCAGCCATCCCATCTAGTCTTCAGGTCTCTTTACGAGTGCAGAAACATTGCCCAGAATCCTATTCAAAGACCTCCCAGGTGCTAGAGGCTTTTGGGAAGGACTTTGCTCAATGACAAATGGAACCTGAAGTCTGTGCTGCTACTGACCTGACAATAACAAATGTGTGAGAGTATGAAGCTTGGAGCTGCAACCCGCCATTAGCCATAACAACTAATTAGGCTGCAGCAGACTAATCAGCCACTAGGCAACAAGCCCAAGTACAAAAAGCAACATGCTGAGGATGGCAGAGTGGCGTGAAAGAAAGCACCTGGGTCCCTGATGACACTGTGAGCTGACACATGAGCTGGGAGCCCCCATCGCTTATTCCTTGAAGCAACTCAACATTTGATGACTTAGATTGCTATTAGACAGACATTCTGCCGCTTGCAGATAAATGCACTCTTAAATGTTCCCTTGAGGTTTCAGGGAAAGGGCCCTGATAACTTGCCCATCACAAAGGAAAATACCTAAGGGCAGGCAGGTCTGTCTGGTTTCAACGTTTATACTCCCAACTCTCATTACCTGCTATACCATCCTGGAACTTCCTTATTCTAAAATGTCAGAGAACGTTCATTTCACAAATTTTAACTCAAGTCAACCTCGGAGCCGTGTATGTGCCACATTAACCTCTTTTTAGAATCTTGCTTTTTCCCAGGGTCCCCATTCTTTATTGATTTCAAAAACATTTCTTTCCCATAGTCCTGTGTGTGAAAAAACAAACACAACTCAATTTGGGATTTTAGCAATCTATGAGCATAATCTTAAACATCTATTTGCCCATATTTTCAAATTAAGCAGGTAAATTTATTTAAGTCCTTTCTACTCAGTTTTAATTAGAAAAGAACAAAACTTCTCCATCGTCCTCAAGTAAATGAACTATGACCTCTTGAACAGAGCAATACTAGCCTGTGCCTTACACATGAGAAATGTGCTATTTTCCCAGCATCGCATAAATTCTCTGACCTTTAGAAAGTTCAATAATCAGACCATGTAAAATGTTTTCCTAATAACTTTTGTTTTTCAAAAGACACCACTAAAAATGAAAAGGTAAAGAACAGACTGAGGGAAAATATTCACATAGATCTAACAAAAGACTTGTACGCAGAATATAAAGAACTTCTGCAATGATTAGATGACATTAAAATGTGCAGTTTATGGCATGCTGAGTATACTAATAAAGCTATATAAAACAAACATTAAAAAGAGAAACAATAGACACTCACAAAAGAAGATATACAAATAGTCAATAAGCACATGAAAAGATATTACTCATTAGAGAAATATACAATACAACCACAATGAAATACTACTACACACCCATCAGAATGGCTAAAATGAAAGAGCAGCAATTTCAAGTGCTGACGAGGGTTAGGGTAACTGGAAGTCTCATACATTGCTGGGGGAATGTAAAATGGTGCAAACACTTTCTTATAAACAGTTTATTAAAAGGTTAACTTATTATGGGACCCAGCAAGAAGAAAGAAAACGCAGCTCCACACAAAGACTTATTCACAGATGCACTATGGCAATTTTGTTCATGTTTGCCAAAACAGAAAACTTGAATGGCCAAAGGTGAATGGATAAGCAAATCATAGCATATCCAGACATTGAAACATTACTGAGCAATGGAAAAACAAACGATGAGAGGATGGGAGAGAGACTATTGAGGAAGGGAGGAAGAAAGAGGGGCAGAAGAAGGGACAGGGGAGAGAGGGAGAAAAGAAATACCTAGACACATTATAGTCAAACTGCAGAGCACCAAAGAATCTTAAAAGCAGCCAGAGAGAAAAGACGGACTTTTTACAAACAACAATTGGCCAGCAACAGCAAAGGGACCAGAAGACAGATGATTAATACAGGAACAATACAGAATTGCAAACCCAGATAAACCTATCACTCAAGAATAAAGATATTTAAGGTAAGAAACTGAAGTTACCAACAGATACTCATTCATGGAACTTCTAAAAGATGTATCTCAGGAAGAAGGAAAGCTTCCATGTAGAAAAAGAAATAGTGAGCACATTAAATCTACAGAGAGAAGAACTATATAAAATGATGACAGTGTCAAATCGAGGGAAGGTTAAGAAATGAGGATATATAAAAGAACAGACACAAAAACACTAATGGTAGAATTTGGTAACAGGTGGTAGGATTTCAGGCTTGTTTTACTTTCTTTTCCATGCTTTTATTATCTGATTTTTTTTTTTTTAAATCAGCCTGTCTTTTTACATTACCCGGCTTTAAGGGTTCAGTTTAAATTACTAAATTAGAATGAAATAGAAACAAAATTAAGTACCAAATTTTCAGATTCCCAGAACTGCAACCTATCAGTGCTAATAATACCAAGTTTCCCTTAAAAACTCCACAGACTAATTTGAAAGGACAGCAAGAGCTGGGTTTGCTTAGTCACTCAACAAGGATTTACAAAGGGTTTGCCATGTTCTAGGCACTGTACTACATTCTGAATGAACAAACGCTGGAAGTCATCATAATATTGGATGTTTAAGTCTTCTCTTATAATTGATAATAAGATGCCTTTATGGAAAGTATTTTGCCAAAAGTCTGCAAGTAAAGTGAAGTTACTCTTGTGGTAAGGAATATCACAATAGAGAGTTAAAGGAAATCTAGTTTGGCCTGAGACACTTTTTTAAAAAAAGATATGCACAAATACGACAGTTTTACATATGATATGAATTCAGTGTAAATGATGAATTCCCACATTAATTGCGAATCTTACAGTTTGTCTATAATTTCCATCCCACATTAAAATAAGAAAACTGCAATTCTGAGTTAAAAGTTTACAGGCGGCACTGAGCATGCACTCAGCTTTAGTCACACTGGGTCAATATCAAAAGCTTAGAGCACCATATTTTAATAAGGTTTCGACTGTTCACTTTTGCCCAAAGTATCCACTTGGCAAAACGTTTTTAACTAACTCAAACCAGGGCAAGGACACCCTAAAAAAGGTCAGTTTCTCCGATCTTAAATAAACATTTTGGGGGCTTCCTGATTCAAAACAAAGGCTGTATTTGGCATGAAGGGACTGGACAAATCAGTATTCCAGGTAATCTTAGTGGAAACTGTTTAGCTCCAATTTTCCCGGCCACGTGCATGTGGTTAAGCAGGCACTAGACAGAAAGAGGGCAAGAGGACTGTGATCAAGTACCACCACAGCATAAAGTCTGACCACTAAAAAGCAAGAAAAGGAGTCCATCCACCCCATCCCATTCAATACCAAGGCGTGGAGAGCCCTCCTTTCAATGAAAAGCACCAAACAATAGGAGAGCCACAAGAAGCTAAAACCCCGCTCCCTCCACTCCCAGGCAAATGTAACCAACACAGGGAATACCTGTTCCCCTAAGGCGGAAAGCCTCTAGCAACTGCATTACAGGATTATATGGGCGACTCTTCTCTTCTCTGTACTATCTTCAATTGGTGAGGAAAACGCATTTCTCAAAAATACTAAGCAGTTCTCTGCAATAAGCAAAGCTAGTTACAAAGGGTTTGTTAAAAATGCCCAGTTCACCGTGCTATCAAAACATTAGGCAAGTACAGTCCCTACAAATCAGTATTTCCCTTATCCTCTGGGAAAATCACAATGCCATTTCTCCTGAGCTATTCAGCATGCAAAAAACAGGATCTTGTCTTTTATCTAGTGTTCTCTAACCCCTTCCAGGGTGCAAAAAGTTCTTTTTTGATGTTTATCACAAGCATTCTCATAAACATATATAATTTTCCAAATGAGTTAAACTCTTATGTGTTTAATGAGTATGAGCTCCACTTTTTAAAAAACTAACCCTTTCAATACTATTAAATATATTTAATTCCTATCTTTTAAAAAATCATTTCTTTGAATGGTTTTTGAAAAGCAAAACAAAACCCTTCATCCAGGTTCCTTGCAGTCTCAGGATAATTTTGAGATAACTTCAATAATCCAGTAAGAAAGCTGTCTAGGATAATTATTTTTAAATCTTCTTTGGTAGGTTTGGCTACGGAGTAACATTAATATTCTATTATGACCCAAGGAATAAATCCACCCCTATATCAACTCCAGGAAGAGAATACCAATGTGAAAAAGGGCTAACTTCAAAAGGATTCCCACAATGACAGAACTTCTAAATGAAGCACCACACCCCCAACTCACAGAGGGTGGCACCATAGAATCTGTGCCCCCATGTGGACCCAGTTTCTGGGGCACCTAAAACAAGTAAGAGATTCTGGGAGGCACTGGGCTAGGAAGGCATCTACTCACTATCTCTGACAATTTCCTCAGTAAACCAGCCACTGCCCAATAATGCTTCTATTTATTTTACCCAGAAGCAGATCTATTAGCCAGACATTCTAAAAACACAAACGTTTCGTTGTGCTTGGAGTAACTCCAATATTGATGCCTTGCTGCAGAACGATGCTGCAGGAATATAAAGTGAGCCATGTGGTAGCTGTACCCACATATGAAGCTCATTGTCAGAAACTGTCATATGCCAGAGACCAACCCATCAGAGGGGCTGAGGGTAAACCCCAGCAAGATCGCTGTGGAATGAAGGAAGAAAGCCAAAGATGGGGAGACTCCACCAGAGCCCTGCCTCATCCCAACAACCAAGACAATTATTAAGGCAACTCTCCCTAAAGCTTTCAGGACCGAAAAGATCTTTCTTTCTTTTCCCCTGGTTCAGACTGAGTAAGAAAAGCAAGACAATGCCGGAGGATGTTCTCAAATGGTCTGGCAAGTCACCACGTGCAAGGTACACTAAACACAACCCAATGCTAGGCCAGCATTTGGCTCAGAAGATGCTGCCCGCTGGATGCTGGAGTGGGGGCCCGGGGGGACTCATTGCCAGAGTCAGGGCCGAGCCTGTCAAACCTGGGAAACTGACAAGGAAAACTGCCTTAACAACAACAATAAAATGAAACTGCCAGAGGCCACCGGTACTCCCCAGAGTGGGGGAGAGAGGCAGGCAGAGACTGCTAAGCTGTTCCAGATGAGACGCAATCTCTCTCACACCTCGACTGGCTGCTCAAACACGAGGGTCCTCCGTTCTTTGTGAGCCTCGGCTCCGTCCTTTCTGGGGGACCCGACTCAATCCCCAATAGCCGCTGGTCTCCGACTGCCACGGACGAAATCCAGACTCGTTACAGAGAACTCATGTTTCTCTCCCCGCCCCCCCCAACACACACACACACTCGCTCGCTCGCGCGCTGTCTCTCTCTCTCTCTCTCTGGGGTCCAAGCCAGATCACATAGCTAAAGTTTCCGGAACTTAAATCGTAAAACCACAATCATTAGTTGTTTTGAAATGCTAACCACAAAAAAATCCTTTGCTTTTAGAAAAAAAAGAAAAGAAAAAAAAACCACCCCAAACTTTGCCCTCCATTAAGGCAAGCAGTAAAGAGAGACAAATCTAACTTGGCCAGAGGGTGTGTTCCTCTTTGTCACCCACCGGGAACCTCGCGCGGCGCGTGGGCGAGCTGCAGGCACCCGGCGACGCCGTGGCATCCGAGCCAGCGGCCACCTCCCCGGCCCGCAACCGGGCTCAAGGGCCGAGATTGCGGCCGGAGGTCCGGAAGCGGCGTCCGGCGATGTCAACCAGCAGGGTGGGACGGGAGGAAGAGGGGGAAGGGCGCAAGGGGTGGAGAAGGCGAGAGGGGACGGGAGCCGAGCCCCGCAGCCCGAGGTCCGCGAAGGTGAGAGAAGAGGGTGCAAAGGGCGGCGCGGAGCCCAGAGGCTCCCAAGCTCCTGCCATTGTTGCCCGGACTGCCTGGGCCCGGCCGTTTCCTCCCGGCAGGACCCCGCGCTCCACGCACCCACCTCCGCCCGCGCCCCGGGAGCCCGGACTCGCACAAGTTGCCGCCAGCGGCCGGGACTACGCCGGCCCCCGCCCTCCCGCCGCGGTCATTGTTCGCTGCGCGCCTCCTACCTCCACGGCGCCGGCGGCTCCCACTCCCGGGCTCCGGGTTCCGCAGCTCCCGAGCCCCCGACTGCCGAGGGCGCGGCGGCTCCGGCTGCGCCTGCGGCTGCGGCGCTGGCTATTAATACCCGCGGGCGGCGGCGGCGCGGGCGCGCGAGCGAGGCTGGCGGTGGCCGGCCGAGGTCCGAGCCATCAAAGGTGGCGCGGGGCGGAGGGGAGGGCGGAGCAGGCGGGGTGGGTGGGGAGCGGGCTCCGGGTCGCCATGGCCGCCTCGACGCCGGGGCGAGCGCCACTCGCACGGGGAGGAGCGGCGCAAAGCGGGCGGCGGCCGCGTCTCCGCCCCGCGCCCAAGCCGAGTGCCCGCAGCCGCTGCGTCCGCGCCGGACCCGCCGCCTCCGAGACCGGCGAGCGGGAAATGCAGGCGGCCGCCGTCCCTCCCCGAGCCTGGGCCGGCCCCTCGACTAGGGGAGGCTGGGCGCCGCGCCGCCCGAGCCGCGGGGACAGCGGGAGAGCCACAGCCCCCTCCAGCGTTCGCGCCCGCGACCTGCGCGCCGGCGCGCCCCGCCCCGCTCCGCCCCGCCCCGGGGGCAGGTGTGCGGAGGGGCGGCCTCCCGGGCCCGGCACACCGCCTGGGATCTGTGCCTTACTTGGGCGTGCCGGCCGAGCTGGGCTCCGCGCTGCGCCACCGAACCGAGCGCGGGAAGCGCCACCAGGGACGCGCAAATCCTGCCGCTGTGCTGAAAAGCGAAACGAAGAGGGCGGGAGATGGGTGCACAGGCGAAACCAGGAGCAGCTGGCGAGTGATCAGTGCCTCGGACTCTGCAGGTCGCTTTTTGAGGCCCTGCATGGGGCAACTTCACCTAAGACGTCGCTCGGAGAGCGGCGCTGTGCAGGGATCCCCGAAGCCCTCCCCTCCTCTCCCCCCGAACCACAAGCGCGGGCTTCCGGCACCACCCCGGCTGCGCGGGAATTAATCTGGGAGAAGCTGTTGCTACCCCGCTCCCGCCCACGTCACGGCCCAGCGTCCTCCACCTGAGCGAATGCCTCGCCAATCCCCACCTCCGCCCGCCCTCCGGGGACAGGAACAGTGCCCCGCGAGGAAAGGCGGGGAACAGGTTAGGGGTGGTTTGCAGATGCCTGACCGCCTTTGGGGTTTCTGGAACTCGATGGAGCAAGGAGCAAGATTCAGAGCCAAGGAGGCAGGGACCTGAGAGGACAGTCACTGCCCCTGCCTACCACCTGCCGCGTTTCTTTCTACATCCCCGTTCCTAGCCTCTCCTCTCCCTTTCGGCAAAAAGGCCTTGGGAGCAGCAAGTAATGCTCTGCAAGATCCCGAGGCTAGAGAGTACCTGTCTCTGAAGGCCGCTGGCTCAGAACCCTGGTCATCTTGCGCCTTGTGGGAGTTCACTGCCCTCAAGCAGGGAGAGCAAATTTCACCCGAGAGGCTACAACTGAACTCACAGTTGAATAGGAGCTGGGCAGAGATGGGGCATAGGGGCCCTTGTGGAGGGATGGGTTGGAAGGAAGGAGTAGTAGTGGGTAGCTAGTGTGAGTAGTTTCTGGAGAGGAGCAAAGAGGTGCCTTTTTTTGTCTTTTTTTTTTTTTCCTTTGGGGGGGGGGAATCTCACTATGTTGCCCAGGCTGGTCTAGAGATCTCCTGTCGGCAAGCAATTCTCCCACCTCAGCCTCCCAAAGTGCTGGGATTACAGGTATGAGCCATCGCCCTGGCAAGAGGTGCCTTTGAGTGTGAGGTACTGAACTATTTTTTTTAACACCTGAGTATTTGGTGGCGGTAAAGAGGGCCATATAGTCCTCAGACTTAAGAAGAAACAGCGGGGTAGGTAGTTTGTGATTGAAGAGAAGAAATAGTGGGTTTGAGGCTTGGCTCTGTCAACCCAACCAGCTGTGTGGCTTTAGAGAAATCAGAGATCAGATGTTTTCTGCCAGTGATTCTCTGAGAGTGGTTCTCGGACCACCAACAGCAACACCTGGAAACTTTAAGAATACAAATTCTTGGGTATCATCCCAGAAGCATCAAAATCACCTGGCAGGCTAATTAAAATAGATTGGCAGGCTCTGTCCCCAGAGTCTCTGATTCAGTAGGTTTGGAGTGGGGCCTGAGAATTTGCATCTCTAACTAGTACCTGAATAGTGCTGTTGCTCTGGTCTTGTAACCATACTCGGAGAACCATTATATTAGGGGAATGGGCCTCAAACTCATGAAGTCTCCTAAGATTAAAAAAATAACAACAAAACACAATGCCCAAGCTGCACCCCAGCCAAATATATAAAGATTCCTGAGGTTGGTACCAAGGCATCAGTATTTTTAAAGTTCTGCAGGTGATTCCAATGTGTAAGGCAGGTTTGAGAACAGTCATTGTAGATAGTGCTTTTTGAAGTCTATACATGAATCACCTGGGTATCTTGTTAAAACGCAGATCTTGATTCCATAAGTCTGGGACTGTTTCTAACAAGCTCTCAGGTGACCTGTGTTTTGCTGGTCCAAGGACTACACTAAGTAACAAGGTGCTATGTCTTACTTCACAACTAAAAACAAAAAATTTTAGGAAACACAGGAAATTAGAAAAGTGACATTTTCCCAGTCACCCTCATTGGAAGACCAACATTTTCTACATATTGCAGTGTTTCTTTCATCTTCTTTGTATGTGTAGAATAAGGTTTGTTTTCTGCCCTCACCAGACGTATGATCATAATACATACATAACATCCTATGCCATTTTATTATCTCAACATTACCAACATTTTTGAAGGTGATTCTTTTAAAAGAGGCAGTCTGAGAGGGTGGGCAGGCTGAGGGTAGGAGCCAATGAGGAGACAGTTAATACGGGAGAAGAGAGGGCAGGAGGAGCAATCTGGGAACCCAGTTAGAGGCAGGAGAGGGAGGGCGACGTTGCAGAACCTCCACGGTTTCCCTATGGCTCTCGCTAACATTCTGTGGCTGGTACTGAACCTAACACAAAGCACTTTTAAACTCCTCTCCCAGAAATGCCAGGGGTACCTGGCCTGGAAAATCCACAACCTGGAAAAATCAACCCCTGAAAAATTGAGGCATCTCCTTGTCACTGTATGTCACTTATGCCTGACTTTCAAAATATAAAAATTTGTAATGGTCCTGGGTCCCCTTTTTACCCCAACCTGTGGCATGAGGTTATTTAGAAATCTTTCTGAATTAAGTAGTCACCGTGTTCTTAACTCTTCCTTTTAATTACCAAATTTAACTGTTTTTTTAAACTACGAAATGCGTGTACTGGTGAAATAAAAAATTAAGCAGTATAGAAGGGTATTAAGGACAACCTAGAAGGAGTCCTTCCCTGCATCCCCAGTCCCACTTCTCAGAGGTAATTTTCCCAAGTTTTTACAGTCTTTCAGAAATTTTCTGGTCATATACAAAAGTGTGTGTGTGGGCACAAATCTTTTCGTATTAAGAGATCACATGCCACAGTGAAATGAAACTTTATTCCACAGCTACCAACCCTCCTCTAACAACACATCACCTTTCTGCAGTCAGGGGGACCTGGGTTTGGGGTGATGCTGCTACTGGACCTGACAGCCTGCACTGTCGGTGACTGAGGAAGCCTGGCTAAAACCCAAGGTGGGGAAGAGGAGCTTTGCCTGTAGCGTTCATGGTGGGCCCATTCTGTGTCATCCCTTACCTTGAGTGTGGCCAGTAACTCGCTGCTAATGGACAGAATACAGAAGAGGGAGGTGATGTCACTTCAGTGATTAGGTGACAGAGTGCTGTGGCTTCCATCTTGCTAGCATGCTCTCTCTTACTGACATGCTCTTGCCCTCTCATATGCTTTGATAAAGCGAGCTGCCACGTTGTGAGATGTCCTATGGAGGACCCGTGGCAGCAAGGAACAGGCGGAGGCCTCCCGCCAACAGCTCATGAGGAAGGGAGGCCTTAGCCTAACAGCCTTGGAGGCACTAAATCCAGCAATCTCATGAGTGAGCTAATAATGGGGTCTTTCCCAGCCAAGCCTTGAAATGACCCCAGCATCTTGAGAAATCCAGAGCTGGAGGACCCATGGGAACTGTGAGACGATAAATGTTGCTCTAAGCCACTGTGTTTTGGAGTAACCTGTTTTGCAGCAATAGATAACTAACGCAGCATAATGTGGTAACTAACGCAGCATAATGTGGTAGGGAGGAGGAGTATTAAAAGAAGCAAGTTCAAAGTTATGCCTGGGAAGAATATGCATCTCCCTGTATAGTCGGTAGGAATCAAAATCTTGGGATTTTGAGCTGTGCTTAATTAATTTCAGTAGCCCGGAATGGACATTCGTGTCCTTCTTGGAGCCCTGCTACATGATCATGGGGCCAGAGTTAGCCCATTCTCATAGCCGTTACCCGCTAATGGAACCAGCAGAAACTGATCTGCAGAGAAAGCAACTGACATGAAGTGGATACCTGAGGTTGGAGAACTTATGGGATACTAGAAGGGATGTTGAGATGAGACCTTGATTCTTCTGCAAAGAAGTTTCTAGACCTAGGAAAGGAAGGGGCAGCACTGGTGGTGACAAACTAGGTGGGGAAAAGCTTAAGGCGAGAGCGGGGAAGGTGGAGAATGGGGCCCCAGGGACTGTCGGTGTGGGATGCCTTTGGTTCAAAAGATAGTTGCACATTAAATTTTGGTAGATAATGCAAAATTACCCTTCAAAGAGACTGCAATAACTTATTCTTCCACTGTAGAGGTTATAGGACATGGCCACAAATTTTTTGACACTCCTTCCACTTGCGGGGGGTTGGTTATGTCCCCACCCTTTGAATCTAGACAGGCTTGTGACTCTTTAGGTAAACGGAGTATGGTGGAAGTGAAGCCATGTGGCTTTTGTGGCTAGGTCAGAAAAAGCCATGCAGCTTTCAACTTGTTCTTGGCATACACGTGCTCTTGGAGGCCTGAGCGGCCATGTAAGAAGTCCCAACTGTCCTGAGACCAGCCTTCTCAAGAGGCTCATTTGGAGATTCTCCAGTTGACAGTGCCAGATGAGGTCTTTCAACCATCCCAACCCCATGTCAGGATGTGAGTGAGGAAGACATCTCAGAGGGGTTCTCCAGCCATTCCAGCCACCCAAGTCTTTTGGGTCGTACAAGCTAAGGACACCATGGAACAGAGAAGAAGAACCACCCACCATGTTCTTTCCAAATTCCCAGTCCACAGAATGTAATAAACTGGTTATGTAATGAACTGTAATAAAATGGTAATTTTAGGCCCTTAAGCTTTGCCTGGCTTGCTAGGAAGAAATAAATGACCAGAACACCCACTAACTGTGCTTGGGAATGCTTATTCTTCAGCCCACTCTGGGTATTGGCAAATTTTTAACATTTGTCAGTTTTATACATGAAAACAAAATTATTTTTTAAATTATCCATTGGCATTTCTTTATCCATGAACTGCCTTTCATGTCCTTTGATCATTTTGCCAATGGGTTTTTTGTCTTTTTCTTGCCAATTCACAATATCTTTCATATGTCAAGGAACTTAGCCCTTTACTCTCACGTAATGAATATTTCTTTCCGGTTTTGACTGCATTTATGATACTATTTTTGCAGCAAGAGGCTCTTAATTTTTATAACATCACATTTTTCAGTGTTTGATTTTATGATTTTACATTTTTGTGTCATGTTTGGAAAAGTCTTCTCCATTTAAGACTTTTTAAAAAGTCATATTTTGGCCAGGCATGGTGGCTCACGCCTGTAATCCTAGCACTCTGGGAGGCCGAGGCGGGTGGATCGCTCAAGGTCAGGAGTTCGAGACCAGCCTGAACAACAGCGAGACCCTGTCTCTACTAAAAAATAGAAAGAAATGATCTGGACAACTAAAAAAAATATATACAGAAAAAATTAGCCGGGCATGGTGGTGTACGCCTGCAGTCCCAGCTACTCGGGAGGCTGAGGCAGGAGGATCGCTTGAGCCCAGGAGCTGGAGGTTGCTGTGAGCTAGGCTGACGCCACTGCACTCTAGCCCGGGCAACAGAGCCAGATTCTGTCCCCCCCCCCCAAAAAAGTCATGTTTTTATACTTTAACAATGTTATTTTTATATTATTGATCTAAATGGTATTTATTTTGGTGTAAGAAATGAGACATGGATCTAACTTTTTTCCCCAAATGGCTAAGCTGATACCATTTGAATAATCCCATCTTACTGACATCTTCCATACTATAAAATGCCAACTCCCTCATACCTTAATATTTTTTTCTACTAATCTGCCTATTCCTATCACCAACATGTTTGTTTATAGCTTCAAAGTATATTTTACTATCTGATAATGCTTATACCCCATAATTATTGTTAATTTCAAACGTTTTTTCTACTAGTCTTACGTTTGGTTTTCCAGATGAATTTTCGTATCATTTTAAGTTCTTAAAATAATTATATTACAATTTTGATTAGCATTGTTTTGACATTTTAACCTTCAACTCCTAGTTTCTTCTTTTCTATTTATAATAATAATAAGCTAAAACATATTGAGTTCTTATTACTTTTGTGAATATTAACTCATTTAATTGACACATCAACCCTATAAAGTAGGAATTGTATTATTGTTCCCATTTTACAGAGGAGGAAACTGAGACACAGGCTAAGTAACTTATTCGAGGTCACACAGTAAATGACCAAGGAAATTAAAACTCAGGTAGTTCAGTGGCCTTGCTCTTAGCCATTATGCTATGTCGTGTCTCAATATCCATAAATCTAGGACAGCTGGAGAAAAGTATTAAAAATATACTTATTTTTGGAGAGAGAATAGGATAAAAAGAACTTTGGGTCATTTTCTTTTTCCACTTCACTTTCAAAAGGAGAAATTTAGGAGGAAACCAGAAGGTCATAGATTGCAATCATTTTGAATCTGGCCTATGATCTTGCCTTTTGAATTCTCTGAGAATGAAATAATACATTAAAAAAGGTATGTCATTGTTGATGCTTCCATGAAATATTTTCATTGTTCGAAAATGCACTGAGCACCTCACACCTATTAGGATGGCTAAGATAAAAAGAAAAACTGAAAGTGTTGGCAAGGATGGGAATAAATTAGAACCCTTGTGCATTATCTGTGGAATTGTAGAATGGTGGTTCCTCAAAAAATTAAAAATTGACTTACTATATGATCCAGTAAATCCACTTCTGGGTAAATATCTAAAAAAAAAAAATCGAAAGGGTCTTGAAGACATATGTGTACACCTATTTTCATAGGAACATTATTTACCACAGCCAAGAGGTGGAAACAACCCAAATGTCCATTAACAGATAAATGGATAAACAAAACATGGTGTATATACGGACAGGGGAATATTATTCAGCCTTTAGGAGGAAAAGAATGTGACCCATGCTACAATATGGGTGAACATTCTGGACATATTAAGTCAAATAAGCCAGTCACAAAAAGATAAATACTGCCTGATGTCACTTATATGAGGTATCTAAACGGGTCAAATTCATAGAAACAAAGTAAAATGGTGATTACCAGGTGCTGGGGAGAGGGAGAAATGTAGGGGTGTTCAATGGATACAAAGTTTCAATTTTGCAAAATGAAAAATTTCTGGAACTCTGTCACACAATAGTGTGAATATCCTTAACGCCACTGAACTGTACACTTAAAAATGGTTAAGATGGTAAATTTACGCTGCGGATTTAAAAAATTTTTTAAAACACAATTGCATTGAAAGTTGAAGTAGAAGTCTGAGTAGAAAAATATATGTGTATACACACACAGAAACTCACGTGTCCATCCATAATCAAGATAGCAAATCTCCTTGGGCTATTGATTGCATGCATGATGACTCACGTAAAATAAAGCTGAGAAATCTGTAGTAGGAGTTCCATATGTGTTTGTGTAATTATATCCTTTTTTAAACCGGACCTCAATACGTTTTAAGACAAATGTAAAGATAAATGCTCTTTTCTCTCTGACAATTGCTACTGAGGTTCTTTTTCCTGCAACAGTGCTGCTGAGGATGTGTGCTGATGGATCAAAGGGTAAGTTAAAGAAGAAATCTCCTACTTGTCCCTACCTGGATTGGGTGAGGGACAGCTGGTCACCATGGACACCTGCATCTTCACGATTTGCTCGTGTTTTCCCTGTTAAGAGTCTCGCTCAACATATCTTAGCTAAGGGCGAACAGCCCTCATAACCCCCGAATTACCATCAGCTTTGCAGGGAAATTTTTTTTTTGATATACTGGGCTTTAGCATCTTGTTTATGGAATCAAGGCTCCTTAAATAAAACTCTTAAACTTTGAAAAGAAAGTGAATCCTAAATGCAACCATACCTTTTTCCTAAGCAGTGGGTTATTGCTTTTCCCAGCAAAAGGAACTGTTTTTCTTTTAGCTCATTAATAAAGGAATTAAAGGTGGAGAAATGTAGCAATAAACTAATAGTACTTAGTTGAATTACTCCTTTTCATATTGATTGAGAATACTAGGGGGAAAGAGGAAATAAGGGCATATCATTTATGAAATAGTTTTTATCCTTTAACAGATGAAAATCCCTATTATACGTTCAAGCATAACCTAGTGTGCAATGCCTATCACAAATTATGCTCTAAATATTTCTGTATTAACTCAATAACTGAAATGAAGGGTAACCAAGAAAAGTGGCCTTCAGTGATAGTTATCTGGAGTCAGTAAGTTCTTACAGTAGAAGTTGCACAATACCAAAAAAGAATAATAGATAAATTTTTCCTTTCCTAAAAATGCTTTAGAGTAGATATGTGTATGTTATCAGTAGTCCTTCGGGATTGCCCCATAAATTATGATAAAACTTTTAAAAATGCATTAGCAATTTAAAAAATGGGCAAAATATTTGAACAGATTTACAAAAGAAGATATATGAATAGTCAATGATTAAAGAGCTTATTATCAATCAGAAAAACAATACCACCATGAGACGCCCACTAGGACTGATAGAAGTAAAAAGACTACCAATGCCAGAGTTTGGGGAGGTTGTGGAGAACTGAAACTCACAAGTTGCCAGGGAGCATGTAAAGTGCTACAACCACTTTGGGAAAAGGTCTGACAATTTCTTATGAAGTTAAACATGCACTCACTGTAAGACCTAGTAATTCCATTCCTATGTGTTTACTCAAGAAAAAAATGAAAACATGTCTACAAAAAGACTTGTACAAAAATGTGCATTGCAGCTTTACTCATAAAACTAAGAAAAGGGGTGAGGGAAAGAAAGATCCACCAACAAGAAAAATGCACAAGTAAGCTGTGGTACATTCACACACGATGGACTTACTACTCGTCTATAAAAAGGAATGAACTATTGATACATGCAACAACATAGACGAAGTTCAAAAACATTTTGCTATGTGAAAGAAACTTCACATTTAAAAAGCACATACTGTTCTTTCCATTTGTATAAAGTTTTACAATAAGTAAACCAAATACACGGAGAAAAACACAGAACAGGGGTTGTCTTTGATGGGCAGAGGGCAAGTGGCTGGGAGGATATAAGAGAAAATGTTCTGGAGGGGTGGTAATGTACCTCATCTTGATAGAGGTTTGGGTTAAACGAATAAAATTGTCGAAACGTGAATATACAATTAAGATGCATGCATTTCATCACATGTAAACATTACCTCAAAAGAAATGAAACTAAACAAATATATTGAACTGTAGTTAATGACAGACATGCTGAAGTATTTAGAAGGAAGAGTAGTGATGTCATTTATCTTGAAATACCTTTTAAAAATGAAGTTGATTGATGGATACGTACGCGACAACGGAAGTAGAATGGAATTTTAATAGACTCTGGGTGGTGACAAGATGGGCATTCACTATAAAATTCTTTCAACTTTGTTGTACGTTTGGAAATTTTGTAATAAAATGATGAAATATACTCCTAGATGTATACCCAGGAGAAATAAAAACATATCCACACATGAAACTTCTACACAAATACTCATATGAGCATTATTCCCAGTAGCTAGGAAATAGAAGCAACCCAGAGGTCCATTAAATAATGAATGGATAAACAAAATGTGGTATATCCACTTAATGAAATATTATTTAGCAACAAAAAGAAATGAAGTATTGACACATGCTATGACATGGATGAACCTTGAAAACATTATGCCATGTGAAAGAAGCCAGGCACAAAGGACCACACAGTGTATGATTCCATGCATATGAAAGATCTAGAATAGGAAAATCCATGGAGACAGAGAGGAGATTAGAGGTTGCCAGGGGCTGGGGACTTGGGAAAAAATGGGAAGTGAATGCTAATGGGAACAGAGTCTCTGTTTGGAGTGATGAAAATGTTCTAGAATGGTGGAGATGATTGTGAAACTCTGAATATACTAAAAGCCATTTTGCATTGTGCATGTTAAGTGGGTGAATTGTATGGTATGTAAATTATGTCTCAATAAAGCTGTTTAAAAAATTAAATGCTGGAAAAATTATTAGGATTAGCCCTATTATAACCTGATTAATTATCATATCAACTACAGATTTCTTGATCTAGATGAAAATAAATCCTCCTCATATAGTCTAGTAAGTACTATGCAAATTTCTTAATAAGGAATTTCTAAATTTATGAAACATGTGAGCCTGCTATTAATCTCTGACTTATCCAACTGGTTCTGACTGGAGGACTCTAACATTCTCTCAGGTATTTTTTTCTCTAACAATTCCTAGTTACAAATGGCTCAGGCAGATTATGAAGTATTTAAGGCTACTGAAGTCAGAGTCAGAGTTAGAAATGGCCAAACACCACCCTGCTGGTCACTCCAGGTCCCTGTGAAGTCCCGGAGGGAGAGAAAGAGACAGGGAATGAGAGCTGCATGTGAAATGAGGAAGTTGTTATCTATACAGGCCCCTGGTTCTCAAACTTGGGTGCATGTTGGAATCACTGACATCTGAGTCCTCCTCCCCTCCAGAGATCTTTTTTTTTGAGACAGAGTCTCACTCTATTGCCCAGGCTAGAGTGCCATGGCGTCAGCCTAGCTCACAGCAACCTCAAACTCCTGGGCTCAAGCGATCCTTCTGCCTCAGCCTCCTGGGTAGCTGGGACTATAGGCATGCGCCACCATGCCCAGCTAATTTTTTTAGTTGCCCAGCTAATTTATTTCTTTTTTTAGTAGAGACAGGGTCTCGCTCTTGCTCAGGCTGGTCTCGAACTCCTGAGCTCAAGCAATCCTCCCACCTCGGCCTCCCAGAGTGCTAGGATTACAGGCGTGAGTCATGGCACCCGGCCTCCCTCCAGAGATCTTGATGTAATTGGCCTGGAGCACAACCGGGGTGTCAGGATCTTTGGAAGCTCTGGGGAGATTCCAGTGTGCAGCCGGACTGGGAATCACTGACCTAGGACAGTATCATCCCTACCTCTGAGAGGACCAGGCTGGAGCAGAGGCGTAGCTCAGAACCTAAATCCAAGTAGTGGGATCTCATCATTATCTAGGTGACCCCAAGATGCAAGAACCTCAAGCAAAGGTGAGTGCAGATGGGGAGTGAGAACATGGTGAGGCTTGACATCTTCCTCCTTTTAATTTTTCGAAAGATAATACATTACATCATTCCAAATCAAACTCTATTAAAAGGTAGTTCATGAAAAGTTTTCCTCCTCCCTCACTCCCATCCGGCCTCCCACCACCAAACAGTTCAATATGGCTAATGGTTTCTTCTTTATCTTCCTAGAGAATCCAACCCAACCCAGATGTATGTGGTTTTTCCCTCCTTCTGTTTTTTTAACAGCAAAGATAGAATTTTATACTATTTTTTTCTGAGAAAATCTTGGAAATAATTTCATATCAATACTTAAAGAGCTTTCTCTCTGTCTCTTACATCTCTATGGTATTTCATTATATGGATGTACCATAATTTACTTCAAGAATTATTTACTGAGGGGCCTTTAAATTGTTTCCTATCTGTTATTATACTCAGTGTTTCTATGAACAACCCTGTTGATGTCATTTTGCACATGCATGAATATAACTGTAGGACAAATTCCTACAAGCAGAACTGCAGGGTCAAAATGTTGTACATTTACAATTTTGATTGACATTGCAAAACTTCCATGGGGTGGTTGCAATTTATACTTAACACCAGCAATATAGGAGAGTTCCCCCGCTGCCTCACTGTAGAGTAGGTTGTCACACTTTTAAGTTTTTTGCCAGTCTGATAGGTTAAAAAAAAGTCTTAGTATATTTGGGCTTGCTTCTCTTTCTTCTTACTTGTGAACTTGGGTGTCTTTTCCTATGTTTAAGATCCTTTCATAGTTTCTCTCCCATCAATGTTCAGTCATGTCCTTGGTGGCCCCCTAGCAGCATAGAATATCAGATCTCAGGGCATATGGCTTCACCTGCTATAAACACCACCATTCGATAAGTTAGCTATTCTTCTAGGGAGGAACAAAGAGGTGGGCACACAGGTGGACATACTAAGAAGTGAAAGCCCTTCATCTTTGACAAAAGGTATTCATACTGTTTACATGCCCCTAGGTCATTAAATACTATATCTCATTCTCTGCTAATACTAATTGAATGCCCACAATACGCAAAACATATCCTATCGATGAAAGAATGAATGAATTAAGATGTACAGTTCAAAATTACATTTTAATTGTAGAAGTTTTTCTACCAATATTCCTACATGTTTCTTTTGTATGGGTATTGATGTGCAATTATACCATCATGAACTATAATTAAACTAGCATTTCATACTTTTGGCATTTTCTTTGCATTAAGCTATTCCAAAATGAGCTAATTTTCTAAAATATTCTTTGAATCTATGCTTCTACATATGCAACCTTAATGCTTTTGGCATTTTTTTCTCCACCTAAAAATATAAAAATTCCTAATCTACTCTTTACTCCAAAGGCTTTTCCGACTTGAGAACCTTGTGTGTATCTATTCTCTTATTTAGTTTGGTTTCTTACTGTGTAAATTAGAAGACCTAAAAAGGACTTTCTAATGGCATGCCCCAGGCTCCTGCTAGACAGAGGTTATCAACCTTTCCTGTTTTAAAGCATTTCCAAAGAAAGACCTTTCATTTTCTCAATAATCCTCCCATTCCAGTATTTATGATCTAGTCATCGAAATAACTTTGCACCACCTACCTCCTCAAGATGATCTCACTGACCATCTTAATGTAATTGGATGCTGATTACTTCTAAATTTTTCTTCAGTTCTCACAAATTAGTCATCGAAACAGATTCACACTGTAATTAACTTGTGATTTTGATTTTTTTTTTCATGGTGGAATTAACGGACTTTGATTTTTCCATGGTGAAAACACTCTATATTTGTTTCCCATTTAAATAAATAAGTGTCTAAATTCAGCCATGTAAGAAATATCACTTAAATTAATTTCTATTTCAAACCTCATCCCACCAGGCAGGAAGAAACTCAACCGCAGCCATTGAGGGGCATACCTCATCCCTTTCCTGCACCTCTTGCAGGATGGTAGAGTCCCAGCAACTCAGGTAGCATCCAGGTGTTAGAAGACCCCCTGGGGACCACATCACTGTCCTGGGCTGCATGTCAGGTCAGTGCACCTGCTCTGTGACTTCCGTGCCCTGCTTAGGGCAGGAGGACTGCTGGCAAAGTTGGGGACCCCTCCCCTGTCTTTACTTTTGAGCTCGAAGGGAAGCCCTTCTCTTTTCTCTTTTCCTTCAGAAGCACCACCTCCAGCTCTGCTGCAGCCACAGAACACAGAACACAACTAGGGTTTTGGCTTTTGAAAACCTGAATACCTCAAAAAATTTCCACCAGTCACTTCTTTATACCTCAAACACATGTGGAGAGCCCATCATGTGTCAGCGTCTGTGCTAGGAGGTCCCTGCCTGCAAGAGCTTATGGTACAGTCGGGAAGACAGCCAAGTTAGCAGCAGACATGATACCGCGAAGTCAGTGCTGTGAAGGATGCCGAGTACCGGCAGGTAGGTCCCCTGGGTGGAGAGGACCAGAAGCCTGCCAGGAGGAGGTGACCCTAAGCTGGGACATGAAGAAATAAGAAACAGGTAGAGGGCTCAGCGGGCAATGGAAAAGATGGTCCCAGAAGATTTTACTCTACAACTGCTCTTTTCAACACTCTTCGTTCAAGTATTTGTGGAATTAATTACATTTTGGGGGAGTTCAACCTGTTCTCAGGTGTCTCTGAAAACATTTGAATCTTAGGAGGCCCTTCTTCTCTGTCCCCTTGAAGCTTTTTGAGTGTTTTCTAATATAAAACAAAACATTTCTTTCCTGCTTAATACATTTGACGGTACATCAGTTAAAGTTTGTTCTAAGGGCCATCTCTTCTAACATCAAAAGATAATCTACCAAGAGTAAGAATATTTTCGTGGGAGGTAGTTATTATGAGGTATGATTAAATGCATTTATTTGCCTTACTCTTCTGGTACCTAAACCCTGGGAAAATCAGACCCAAAATATATTGATTAATGAATATTAGAATGATAGAGTTCATCCGGCTACTTCACTTGATCATTTTGTGTGACTTCTATTTTTTAGTGCCTCCATCATGGGTAAACTGAGTCTTCTCTGTTGTCCTAAATCACAAGGAATTATTAGATTGGCACAAAAGTAACTGTGGTTTTAGCATTGTTGAAATTTGCCATGTGATATTGAATACATTCTTAAATAAATGTGGTTATATTATATATCATTTTAATGCACACTTCTCACTTTATGTTTTTTGCTAATGACTTATTACTTGCTGTTTATTTTATATTTATTTTAAACTGTGGAAATGATGTCAGACAAAAAGCGAATTCGATCAATTTTCTTATTCAAGTTCAAAATGGGTCGTAAAGCAGTGAAGACAACTACAACATCAACAACGCGTTTGGCCCAGGAACAGCTAACAAACGTACAATGCAGTGGTGGGGCAAGAAGTTTTGCAAAGGAGAGGAGAGCCTCGAAGATGAGGAACGTAGTGGCCGGCCATAGGAAGTCGACGATGACCAATTGAGAGCAATCATCGAAGCTGATCCTCTTACAACTACAAGAGAAGTTGCTGAAGAACTCAACGTCAACCATCCTACAGCTGTTCGGCATTTGAAGCAAATTGGAAAGGTGAAAAAGCTCAATAAGTGGGTGCCTCGTGAGCTGACTGAAAATCAAAAAAATCATCGTTTTAAAGTGTTGTCTTCTCTTATTGTACTCAACAACAATGAACCATTTCTCAGTCGGATTGTGACGTGCCAGAAAAGTTGCCACAAAAAGCAGATTTTATACCACAATTGGGTGATGACCAGCTCAGTGGTTGGACCGAGAAGAAGCTCCAAAACACTTCCCAAAGCCAAACTTGCACCAAAAAAAGGTCATGGTCACTGTTGGGTGGTCTGCTGCCGATCTGATCACTACAGCTTTCTGAATCCTGGCAAAAGCGTTACATCTGAGAAGCATGCTCAGCAAATGAATGAGACACACCGAAACCCACAATGCCTGAAGCTGGCGTTGGTTAACACAAAGGGCCCCATTCTTCTCCACAACAAAGCCCAGCTGAACGTCACACAACCAACGCTTCAAAAGTTGAAGGAATTGGGCTACAAAGTTTTGCCTCCTCTGCCATGTTCACCTGGCCTCTCACCAACTTACCACCACTTCTTTAAGCATCTCCACAACTTTTTGCAGGGAAACCACTTTCCCAGCCAGCAGGCTTCAGAAAATGCTTTCCAAGAGTTCGTGGAATCCTGAAGCACGGATTTTTATGCTATAGGAATAAACAAACTTATTTCTCTTTGGCAAAAATGTGCTGATTTTAGTGGTTCCTATTTTGATTAATAAAGATGTGTTTGAGCCTAGTTACAATGATTTAAAAATCATGGGTCCCAAACCGCAATTATTTTTGCACCAGCCTAGTACAAGAGTTTGACTTGGGAATGGCACAATTTATTGTCAAGTAACCCAAAAAGTTCTATAATGTGACTCAGAAGTGAGTGTTGAGGGCAGGAAGGCCAAATGCTCTGTTAGCAAAATAAAGCCTGAGTATTTTTAGCAAAACTGGAATCGAAGTTATGTTAATACAAGAATGTGAATCAATCTCTCTCTCTCTTTCTCTCTCAGCAAACGGAGTGGGAGGAGAACCCTCAAGGGAAATGATTCCTGCAGGGGAAGACAGGGGCTTTTGGACCAATGAAGGGGGTAAAGTAGCAAAAGCCTGGCGCGGACATACCCCCGTGTCCCAGTTTCTTCCTCTGTCTCCCATTCTCAGGAGCAAGCTCGCCTTTCTCCGACTAGGAAGGGCAAAACAAAAGCCGCTCCTTCAACTTCAGGATCTCTGTAATTGGGCCGAAGGGAAAAGCCATTGAATGATGCTTGAGATTTCAAAATGTGTAGCACACCAAAAAGCCTCAAAGGGGTCCGGACTTTAATTACAGTCATGGGTTGTTTAATGACTGGAATATGTTCTGAGACATCACCTAGGGATGCATATTTTTGTACAGTAAAAATATTGTATGAAAAATAGCAAATGGCCCACCTGTCCAGGCCACTTACAGAATGGAGCTTGCAGAAGTGCTAGTCTGGCAAGGAGGGTGCTTAAGACAGGGTGGGCAGTGTCGGTAACTAATGTGGGCCAGTCGCTCAGCCTCTCTATCTCATCACTTCCGTGTCAAGAAATGAAGACAATAATATCCTGTGTCTTTTGTGTCCCTCATTTAATTTTTTTTTCTAAAGCGGACTATTTGGGGCCCAGTTTGCAGAGCACAAAGAAATCAAGACACAGAAACATAGAAAAGGGGCCCATAAAATGGAGACTCTGAGTTGTGCTAAAAACAACACTCGGGCACACAGGAAGACGACGCAAGTTTTATAAGAGCTAAGTCTTCAAGAAACATGAGAAAGCAGCAGAGAAGAATGCCATGGGAACAAAATGGGAATTGCAACGTAAATGGTAGGAAGAAACCAAAAAAACGACATCTGGAATCTGACCTTAACCTAATAATCCTTGCTGGAAGAAAAGGAAGAAGAAAACTCAGTGCCTCGATCAGTGAAAGTGGTCAGATTGGAGGGGGGGAGGTCCTTAAAACAGGCTCTCCTGAACATATTGCAGTTTAAAAGTTTGGTATTTAAAAGAATGAATAATAGAAATATATGAAAGAAATACATGTTCATTAAAACCAGTGGTTCTGGAAGATTAGATCAGAACAGGAATATTATTTTTTTCTTTTTAAAATTTATTTTTTATGTTATATCATAAAATCTTTTTAGGATAATATATAAAATCAAACAGGAATATGTGAAAAGTACTTCAAGATACTTGTAAAAAAGATATTGCATAAAGGTCCGTATTATTACTGTGCTGTGAATCCACATGGCTAGAATTTTGAGAGTTTTGGTAGGCCACAGAAGCTATGCCGTCCCACTCCCCCAGCCCTGTCCAGAACGTGTCTATGTTCCATCTTGGCTCTGTCACACGCCGGCAAGGGAACCTTGAGCATCTGACTTCCTTTCTCAGAGCCTTTGTCTCTGCATTTGTGAAGATGAAAATCGCTTCCTCGCATGACTTTTGGAAAGATTAAATAACACCGTACAAAAAAAGCATTTATGAAAGTGAAATATCTTTCATTTAAAAAAAGAAAAGGAAAAGGAAAAACCAGTCTAAGGAGAACACCCTCCTGTTGGGAAGTGGCGGCTGGCCCAGCCTCGCCTCTGGCTCCCTCAGCTGCCCTCTCCCTGGGCCCTTCTCCTCCTCCTCTGACCAGCGTAGTGGGCCTCTGTCGGACTATCTGACCACCAGCCGCAGCCTCTCCACAGATGTAACCCTAACCTAAACCGTCCTGCCCAGGAGAGGGGAACACCCCACCCAAGACCGGTCCCTTCCCTGGGAATTTGGAATGGGGATGAAGAGAAACCATGTAGCCTCTCTCTGTCTCTCTATTGCCGTGTCATATAAACTTGGATTGCTGTTGGCAGCCGTTTTCTACCATATAAACTGGGAAACAGAACCATTTGCATTTAGTTTGCAACGTGAAAGAAGACACAGGTATCTAGAGGAAGGCAGAGGAAGAGTTGGCAAGGTGTATTATACTCACCATCAAATTGGTACTAACCGATCAACACTTAGGTGCACATTTAGTAGCAGCACTCATCGGGTGTGGGCAGGTGGGAGGGGAGGAGGGGATGGGTAAATTCACACCTAATGGGCGCGGTGCGCACCGTCTGGGGGACGGACACTCTTGAAGCTCTGAGTTGGGTGGGGCCAAGGCAATATATGTAACCTAAACATTTGTACCCCTGTAATATACTGAAATTAAAAAAATAAAATAAATAAATTAGTAAAAAAATAAACAAAGAAAAAAAATAGTTTCCCGGGGCTGCCATAACAAAGTGCCATGGTCTAAAACAATAGAAATTTATTCTCTCTCGGCTTTGGAGGCCAGAAGTCCCAAACCAAGGGGGCATCGGGGCTGCACTCCCTCCGAAGGCTCTAGGAGAGAATCTGTTCCATGCCTTTCTCTCAGCTTCTGGTGTTGCTGGCAACCCTCGGTGCTCCTTGGTTCGTAATCGCATCACTCCAGCCTCGACCTCTATCTTCACGTGGCATTCTTCCCTTGCTCTGTGTCTGTGTTTCTTCTCCTCTTATGAGATCACCAGGCATGTTGGATTAGGGCCCACCCTAAATCCAGCCTGACCTTATTTTAACTTAATTACATCTGCAAAGACTATTTCCAAATACAGTCACATTCACAGGTACTAAGGGTTAGGATTTCAACGTATCTTCTTGAGGGACACAATTCAACCCAAAACAAAAAGATGTTTTCGCTTCTTTACAGCACAGCAGGTGCTGGTTCCATCTCTAAGGCCCACCTGTACCCTTGCACTTGGAATGTTGCAGTCCCTAGTAATAAAGTCTATTATTACATAAGCCAGTCAGAGCTGGTTTTGCTACTTATTGTCAAGAGAGTCCTAATTAATATGCTGGGCATAGTCCAACCCCATTATTGTTTCTTCTTATCACATCTGAGACACCCTGCAGCTTGTACATTTTTTTACTAAATGCCAAAGGGGTAGGGAGGGGACCAGTATAAAAACAATGCAACTAACAAAAGACAGGTTTCTGGCCTGATTGTTGTCTGTTCGTACCAGGTTTTATGATGCATGTTCTACTGCATTTGATATCTTAAGATAGCATTTCCCAAACTGTCTTATACAAAATGGTATCTCAAGAAAAACTTCATGCCAGAGATAGTTGCATTTTAAAATTTATTTTTTATACAGCATATTATGGATGAGAAAACAGAGATCTAGGGAGATGATCAACTTGCCCAAGGGCCTACCATCAAAAACAGCAAGGCTGAGATTATAAACAAGTTCTTTTCATCCCAATTAACCACACGCCCCAAGAATAAATTCTGACAATCATATTCAATAGTAAGACAAAAAGCCGATATTTTAGAATATCTAACAATGAAATTGTCTGATTTTTCAGCTGTACACAGAAAGCTGCCTATCTACCAGGCATTGAACTAAATGTTCCAGACATAGAGACCACTCCAGCACCTTGCCTTAACAAATACGTAAATTAAAATCATTATTATCGTTAGAAAAGCAGAAAACAGACTGTAATTCAATCAAGGCCCCACACGGCAAGCTCTATGAGAGAAACCAGAGGGATCCGTATTCCCTAATTCCGTGTTTCTGAGTGTTTTTAACCAGAACATATTTCCAACGTTCATGCAAATTTCGTTTTTGTTCCCTCATTTATTCTAATCTGTGTTTTCAGAAATACACATTTTAGTTTAAAAAAAAAACCCCATATGTAACAAATGGCATGAAAAAGACATGAAGGGGACTATTCTAGAATAAAAAAGACTTAAGAGACTAAGCAGAAGAAGATGCATGAAATTTGGTTGGATTCTGATTTAAGCAAAGCACATGTAGAAAGATGTTTTTGAGACAACCAGGGAATTTCGATTATGGTCTGGGTATTGTGATTCCCAGAATTATTGGTAATTCTGTTCGACGTGGTAAATGGCCTTGTAGTTGTATAAGAAAATGTCCATAGTTTTTAGAGCTACATTAAGGAGGAGTAAAATGACAAGAAATCTGAAATGTGCTTTAAAATCCTACCTCAAAGGTGAAAAAGAGAGCAAACAGAAAAAAACCTTGATGATAATTTAATCACGGTTTTGTTTTATGGGGATTTATTCTACT
Organism: Indri indri; assembly: GCA_004363605.1. Lineage (NCBI taxonomy): Eukaryota > Metazoa > Chordata > Mammalia > Primates > Indriidae > Indri > Indri indri. The sequence continues at coordinate 732 of RJWJ010006649.1, read as the reverse complement.
GTCATTTCTACTTGTGTTTGAGAATTGTGCCAGTCCATTTTGTCTTGCCATAAAGAATATCTGAGGCTGGGTTATTTATAAAGAAAAGGTTCATTTGGCTCACGGTTCTGCAGGCTGTGCAAGAAGCATAGCACCAGCATCTGCTTCTGGTGAGGGCCTCGGCTTCCAATCCATGTGGAAGGTGGAGCGGGAGCAGGTGAGAGAGGAAGCAAGAGAGGGGAGGGTCCCCACGCTCTTTTAAACAACCAACTCTCGCATGAACTAATCAAGTGAAAACTCACTCCCTGTCTCAGGGAGGGCACCAAGCCATTCATGAGAGATCCACCCCCATGACCCAAACACCTCCCACCAGGCCCCGCCTCCAACACGGGGGATCGAGATTTGGATAACCAAACTATATCAAAAATGTTTATGGTAGGCCGGGTACGGTGGCTCACGCCTGTAATCCTAGCACTCTGGGAGGCCGAGGCAGGCGGATTATTTGAGCTCAGGAGTTTGAGACCAGCCTGAGCAAGAGCAAGACCCCGTCTCTACTAAAAAAAAATAGAAAGAAATGAGCTGGACAACTAAAAATATATAGAAAAAATTAGCCAGGTGTGGTGGCTCATGCCTGTAGTCCCAGCTTCTCGGGAGGCTGAGGCAGGAGGATTGGTTGAGCCCAGGAGTTTGAGGTTGCTGTGAGCTAGGCTAATGCCACGACACTCACTCTAGCCAGGGCAACAGAGTGAGACT
>RJWJ010006648.1:0-61448 GCA_004363605.1 Indri indri | reverse complement strand
GCCTAGCTCACAGCAACCTCAAACGCCTGGGCTCGAGCAATCCTACTGTCTCAGCCTCCTGAGTAGCTGGGACTACAGGCATGCGCCACTAGGCCTGGCTAATTTTTTTTTCTATATATTTTTAGCTGTCCAATTAATTTCTTTCTATTTTTTGGTAGAGACGGGGTCTCGCTCTTGCTCAGGGTGGTCTCGAACTCCTGAGCTCAGAACGATCCGCCTACCTCGGCCTCCCAGAGTGCTAGGATTACAGGCGTGAGCCACCGCGCCCGGCCCTGATTTCACTTTTTAAAACAATAGTTACAGCAAAACAATTATTTACAGTTATATTTTTGTTACAGGAAAATTCTCAAAATGCTCCACTTGTACATGCAACCTTGGAAACGTTGCTCAGATTTCTGAACTGGATCCCACTGGGATATATTTTTGAGACCAAGTTAATCAGCACATTAATTTATAAGGTAGAATTAATATGTATCAGTTATGTTTATCATTGAATAGCCACATATATTTTCACTTGTAAAGTTCTTCTTGTCTGCATTTAAAGCCATAATGAAAAAAGAACTTTTACATATTACAGCCAGTAATTGTTTGAAGATTGTGCCACTTATGCCAGGTAATTTCATGAATTCAGTTTGAACAACTGTAAAGGATTTAATTAGATTGCCACCTTTTAGTTGAGTATCTAAGTTACAATGAGGTTAAGTCAAGTGATTTGTACAGAAACAAAAAGTCTGTGTTTTACTTGATAATTTAAGTCAGTATCATGTAATTCCTAAATTGTTTTTCCAGAGCTATCCCATTACCAATTGGCTGTGTTATCTTTCTAGGTGTTTTCTTGTTGGGTATAATGAATAAATTATGTATTTAATTTGGTACCTTATAAAAGTAACCATTATAACTTAACATTTTGAACTTTGTAATTCAGGGTTTGATAACATAATGTAGATTTATGATATTAGAGCCATTGTTTTATAGCTAGACAATTTATATAAAAACTTTTGCTACTGTCAGCAGTTCTGTAAGAAACATTCTTGTTTACAGGAAACATTCTTGTAAACATTCTTATGTACATTTATGTAATTGTCCATATGTTTGTATAAATTTTTGTAAGTATAATTGTCAGCTCATTAGGTATGTCCATTTTTAAGGTTTTAATGCCTACTTAGTTGTCATCCACAAACAGTTTGGCATTTGTATGCCTTCTCAACAATAGAATATAAAAACCAATTTTTCCACATCCTTATCAATCCTAAGTATATTGGCCATATCCTAAAATCCTAAGGAATCATATATTTTGAATCCTTTTTAAACTACACAGAAACTGTAATGTTCCTAAAAGGCATATAATAGATTCTAGGAAAGTTATTAAGCAACTTTAGTTTTTAGATGTCTGAGGACCTTAAAAGAAAGCACAGTTTGCTCCTAAAGCCTTCATTGTATATTGGGTAGATAATGAAATTTCCTCAAAATATATGTGCAAAATACAACACATTTACCCACTTAACCTGTTTTGGGCTGTATACCTATGTTCTTGATTGTTAAATCCTTTCCTTTTTTTTAAATTCTGAATTTTAACTGTTTCAGGTCATTTAATTTTATGTTCTCCCCCTCCCCCCTTAATAGTTCCTGAATGTTCCAATGTTTCGAAATGTCTCTCTGAAGTGCCTCACTGAGATTGCTGGTGTGAGTGTAAGCCAATATGAGGAACAATTTGTAACGCTATTTACACTGACAATGATGCAGCTAAAACAGGTAATATAACACTATTTTGAAAGAAATTGAACAATTTTAGTGCCTTGGAAAATGTTGGATTCCAGTTGAACTATTTTAACACAATGTTATAGATCAGCTGTAATGTGATTATATGTTTATTACATAAAATATGTAGTAAGCTAGAAATTTTTGTGAGCACTCTGAAAATTTTCTGAAATTAAGGTTTTGGGAATATTATGGCAGTTTGTTTGCACAGAATTAAAGAGCTTAGTCTTTTTGTAGAGATCTGACCAGACAATGGGAAGCCTGCAAGATGTACTTCTGACAGTGTGTCTGAAGGAATTCTTTCCTGCACTAGTTGGATTAGTTATCTATTAAGTGATCTAGAAGATTATTCATAATACTATATATCACTGTATGTTTGTGATCTGAATGAATTAATTGAGTATTTTTACAGTTTAGATGTCACTCAGGAGGGAAACGTCTGATACAGGGGAAAATGGAAAGGAAGTAATTAGAGGCCTTACTACCTACAACATATTTTGAGAAAAAAAATCTAGGTCACAAATATATAAGAATAGGTATACCAGACCTAGGAGTTCTGTATGGTTTAATATTAACAAAAGGGTGTTGGAATCTTAGGGCTTTAAATGAATAGTGTCTTTTGTTGTTGGTTTCATAAAATGGAAACTATTAGTGCCCTTTTAACTTGCAGATGCTTCCTTTAAATACCAATATTCGACTTGCATACTCAAATGGAAAAGATGATGAACAGAACTTCATTCAAAATCTCAGTTTGTTTCTCTGCACCTTTCTTAAGGAACATGGTCAACTTATAGAAAAAAGATTAAATCTCAGGGAAACACTCATGGAGGTAGGCTTTGTGAAGCCTTTGCTTCTGAAATTCTTCTTTACGTAATAAAAACAATTCTTTAAAAAGTGTGCCTTCTAAAATGTATGTGCCTTTTGAAATTTCTTCTTACCTGTTTACTTGCTCTGCATTATAAATAATGTTTGCAATTCCGAATTAAAATTATAAGCCAAGTTTTCTGATTTTGTGTTCTACATAAAGTTAGGACTAAAAATTTATAATCAAAGCTAAATTACTAAAAGGCATATAACATATGTCATTTAAGATGAAGTCCAAAGACCTTTTTTAAAAAAATAGAGGTGTAATTCATATAACAACAAATTTATCTATTTAAAAGTATACAATTCATTGTCATGTCTGTATATTCACAATGTTGTACAACCAGTAATACCTAGTTTTAAAATATTCTCATCACTGCAAAGGGAGACCGTGTACCCATGAAACACTCCTCCATGTGTTCTCCCCCCAGCTTCTAGTAACCATTAATTTGCTTTCTGTGTCTCTGGATTTACCAGTTGTAAATACTTCATGTAAATGTAGTCATACAATATGTGACCTTTTGTGTATGGCTTCATTCACTTACGATGTTTTCAAGGTTTCTCAAAGTTGTATCCTGTATCAATACTTCGTTCCTTATGTTGCTGAAAAATATTCCATTGTTATGAATAATACCACATTTTGTTTATGCTTTCATCTGTTATGGACATTGGGGTTGTTTCTACCTCTTGGCTATTGGTACCAAAGGCCTTTTTTAAACTCCATACCTTTTTAGGAGACTTGAGTACAATATGTATCTATGTAATCAGCAACTGTGTAAGAAGTTTTTGAAGCGTTTTAGGGCATGTCAGAAGAAGCTTATTTGCTCCCAGAGAGTATACAGTGTATTTGATGAACATTGAATATTGAAATCTCAAGAGTTTTGATAAGTAAAGCATGAATTATTTTCCATTAAGGTAATAAGTAAAAGGCAGTTTGAGGTGGTTAATAATGTTTAAGAATTATTTTAATAGTTTTGGTCTTATATGTAGGCCCTTCATTATATGTTACTGGTGTCAGAAGTAGAAGAAACTGAAATCTTTAAGATTTGTCTTGAGTACTGGAATCATTTGGCCGCCGAACTCTATAGAGAGAGCCCATTCTCTACATCTGCCTCTCCATTGCTATCTGGAAGTCAACATTTTGATGTTCCTCCCAGGAGACAGCTATATTTACCCGTACTATCCAAGGTAACAGTGGTTGTTGAGTGCTCTTTTTGCTTACTATCATTTTAAGGGCTAAATGCAAATACTTAACTTTTATATTTTGGCTAGTCTATCTAAATTAATGAGCTACAAAAAGAGAATCCAACAGCTTCACTAATGTCGAAAACTAGAATATGAAAGGGATTGGGTTAAGCCTTATTTTTCAAGAGTGTGTTCCTTGTCATAGCAGCATCAGCATCACCTGTGATTCTGTAGGAAGGCAAATTTGGGCCAGAGTGTGGTGGCTAATGCCTGTAATCTCAGCACTTTAGAGGTGAGGTGAGAGGATTACTTGAATCCAGGAGTTCAAGACCAGTCGCAACACCACAGTGAGACCCCATCTCTACTAAAAATAGGAAAATTAGCCTGATTTATGGTGTGCACCTGTAGTCCCAGCTACTCAGGAGGCTGAGGTCAGAGGATTGCTTGCCCAGTAGTTCGAGGTTACAGTGAGCTGTGACGGCACCACTGCACTCCAGACTGTGTGACAGAACAAGACCCCTGTCTCTTTAAAAAAGAAAAAGAAAATTCATTGATTCCCTACCCCCCACCCCCAATCTAGTGAATCAAAGAGTCTAGGGAGGAGACACAGGAAACTGTTGGAACAAAAGGTGGTTTTTTTCCCATCACATTAAAACACGGGTTAAGCAATTTTTAAAGCTATTGTTGTAGAGTTACATGTAACTTTTTTTTTTTTTCTTTTTTTCCTGAGGCAGAGTCTCACTCTGAGTCACCCTGGGTAGAGTGCAGTGGCGTCATCATAGCTCACTGCAACTTCAAACTCTTGGGATCAGGTGATTCTCCTGTTTCAGCTCCCCAGTAGCTGGGACTGTAGGCATGTACCACCACGCTTAGCTATCCTATTATTTTTGTAGAGATGGGGTCTGGCTCTTGCTCAGGCTTGTCTCCTGGCCTCCAGCAATCTTCTCTCCTCAGCTTCCCAAAGTGCTAGGATTACAGGTGTGAGCCACTACACAAGGCCCAAATTTTTTAAAATATATATTTTATTCTTGAAGAGAATCATACTGGCTGGTGTGGTAATGTTGGGTACACACCAAGAATTTCTATCAATCAATCTATCTATCTATCTATTTATTTATTTATTTTTTTTACTAAATTTCTACTTTTGATGTGTTTGATTTCAATGATCTAAAGGATTTTCCTTGATTGGTTTATTGCTGAATAGGTCCGTTTATTGATGGTTAGTCGAATGGCTAAACCAGAGGAAGTACTGGTTGTAGAAAATGATCAAGGAGAAGTCGTGAGAGAATTCATGAAAGATACAGATTCCATAAATTTGTATAAGAATATGAGAGAAACATTAGGTAAGTTAGTAAATAGTATTAATCTTTACCTTTGTAAACCTATTTTGGGGTGGAAATACTTCTAGGAAATGAGGTACATACACTTGGTTTCTTGGAAACCAACTTGGAATCTTTTAATAGCTATCTTTATTAATGTACTCTTTATTCCTTAGTAATAATTATTTTACTCATTAAGTTTTGCATTCAAGACATCTAGAACTTTTTTTTCTTTGTAGTTTATCTTACTCATCTGGATTATGTAGATACAGAAAGAATAATGACTGAGAAGCTTCACAATCAAGTGAATGGTACAGAGTGGTCCTGGAAAAATTTGAATACGTTGTGTTGGGCAATAGGCTCCATTAGTGGAGCAATGCATGAAGAGGATGAAAAACGATTTCTTGTTACTGTTATAAAGGTATGCAGGGGATATGTATGAACTAGAATAGATTGTATATTTTGTTAGGATAAATTACTTAAATTTGTCTTACTTTCCAGGATCTTTTAGGATTATGTGAACAGAAAAGAGGCAAAGATAATAAAGCTATTATTGCATCAAATATCATGTACATAGTAGGTCAATATCCCAGATTTTTGCGAGCTCACTGGAAATTTTTGAAGACTGTAGTTAACAAGCTGTTTGAATTCATGCATGGTAAATCTCTTCATTTAATACATTTTATTTTGTTTTTATTTTTGTTGGACAGAATAAATGAATTTTTTTTTTTTTTTTTTTTTGTTAGAGACCCATGATGGAGTCCAAGACATGGCTTGTGATACTTTCATTAAAATAGCTCAAAAATGCCGCAGGCATTTTGTTCAGGTTCAAGTTGGAGAAGTGATGCCATTTATTGATGAGATTTTGAACAACATCAACACTATAATTTGTGATCTTCAGCCTCAACAGGTATGTAAAGCATTGAGCATATTATTTTTAGAGAGCAACCACTGGATGAATCAGAATTTATTAAGGACAATAGAAAGAGTGCCACTATTGGATTGAATACAGGTGTGTCTGATTATGTTTCCATAGTGAGGTGCAGAAGCTTGAAGTTCATTAGGCTCCTGAGGTTTGTTATATATGCTATTCCTAACAAACAAAATGAGTTTCAATACATTTGTGAATTGCTTGTGTGTAATTTTCCTTATTAAGATGTGTAAGGATATAAAAGTAAAAATGTCTGCTTTTTAAAATAGGTTCATACATTTTATGAAGCTGTGGGGTACATGATTGGTGCACAAACAGATCAAACAGTACAAGAACACTTGATAGAAAAATACATGCTACTCCCTAATCAAGTGTGGGATAGTATAATCCAGCAAGCAACCAAAGTAAGTTTTTTTTTTTTTTAACCTTAAAGTTCTAATGGGATTAAAGAAAACAGTTCTTTATGAAACTAGTGAATTCAGCATTTGTGGCATATATGCCCGATTGATACATAAGTGCTTTTATGTGTGGTTTTGCATATTAAAAAATTGTCTTAGTATATTTTTATTCTGTTTTGATTTTAAAATGAGACTTTTACTTCATTCTTAGGTACAGAGAGGTAATAAAGACTTCTGTGTTTCACTGTTTTGGTTTATAAATATGATGGTGGTTTGGGGTAAGGGAGGTAGTGGTTTTTGTTTTTATAATTACATGGCTAAATCTCATTCAATAAATGGAATTTGCTTTTTTTCTTCTCAGAATGTGGATATACTGAAAGATCCTGAAACAGTCAAGCAGCTTGGTAGCATATTGAAAACAAATGTGAGAGCCTGCAAAGCTGTTGGACACCCCTTTGTAATTCAGCTTGGAAGGATTTATTTAGATATGCTTAATGTCTATAAGTGCCTCAGTGAAAATATTTCTGCAGCTATCCAAGCTAATGGTAGGTGATTCTCAAACACCTTTGGGAAGTATTGATAACATCTAACCTCCTCCTTAAAAAGATGAACAAATTAGCCAAGAAAAAAAACTCGGCTAAGATTACAGAGCTAGTTGATAGAATGCAAGTCTTCTATCTGTACGTTTTATTTATGTATTTATTTTAGTTAGCTTCATCTTTTAAATTGTCTTTTTCTTTTGTTGCTCTAATAGATGTAGAGCGTACAAGTTGAATTCCATTACATGTATATATTATACAGTGGTGAATTTTTAAAGAATGTTGTATATATAACAAGTCAGTTTTACTTTATTGCCTTGGGTCAAGCATTCAGCATTTCTCACAGATTGGGATCGACCCTCCCATGTCCCAGATGACTGTAGACATTTTTTAAATGGTCATATGCCCCTTTCCCTTTTAAAATTAGTCTTAAAGCTTATTTTTCCAATAAATTCTGTGTACTTTTGGCTTTAAGTTTTTTCATGGAAAATTTGAAATAATTACATCTGAAGCCCACCATTGTTGAATTTTAGTTGTCAAGTTAGATTCCACTTGATTATATTTTTTAGGTGAGATGGTTACAAAGCAACCATTGATTAGAAGTATGCGAACAGTAAAAAGGGAAACTTTAAAGTTAATATCTGGTTGGGTGAGCCGGTCCAATGATCCACAGATGGTAAGTGACAGATGTTTTGCTTCCAGTTTTTAATGTTGATGCTCCATTTTCTGGAATATGATATATGTTGTTTATAAATGCACTTAGCTAACTTAAAGGTGATTTAGATCAGCAGTTCCCAAACTTTTTAGCACTAGGGACTGGTTTCATGGAAGACAATTTTTCCATGGGGTAAGGGGAATGATTTCGGGAGGATTCAAGTGCTTACATTTATTGTGCAGTCACACCTCTCTGCTAATGCTAATCTATATTTGCAGCCGCTCCCCAGGGCTAGGATCACTGCCTCAGCTCCACCCCAGATCATTAGTCCTTAGATTCTCATAAGGAGAATGCAACCTAGATCCCTCTCATGGGCAGTTTACCAGTAGGGTTTGCCCTCCTGTGAGCGTCTAATGCCTCCCCTGATCTGACGGAGTGGAGCTTAGGTGATGGGGAGCTACATGAGCCCCCATACAGATGAAGCTTTGTTTGACTGCTCACTGTTGCTCACCTCTTGCTGTGCGGCCTGGTTCCTAACAGGCCAAGGACCAGTACTGGTCTACAGACCAGGGTTAGGAACCATAGATTTAGATGACTATATTTGAGATTATTTTATGGCATTCTATTCGTTGTAGTCCATGTATGTTAAAATACATTAAATATAATAGTTACTCCAACTTCAAAAGATACTGATGTTAATCAGTGGGGCGGGGAGGTGATACATAACAGTAGAGCTAAGAAGATTGGGTCATTTTATGTTTCCATGGATAGGTAGGAAGGCTTTGGTGATGGAGTACAGGTCCAATTTTTGTGTCCTTGATGATTTTTAGAACAGTGTATAAAGCTACAAAGCTGTCATTGGTTTGCCTCTTTGAGTACTTCTAGATTGAAGGTTTGAAAGTCTGTTTAGCTCTCACTCCTTTTAGTTTTAAATGATTTTCAGAAAGTTAAATGGTTTTCAGAAAGTAAAAGCCGCTTGATATGCCTCAACTTGGAAAGATGTGAATAATTTTCCTTGTATCTTTTCATTCACTTGGGCCTTGGGACATAACAAAAAATCCTACCTTGTAATTACTGCTGTTTGGAATAGTGCTTAACAAATAACGTTGTTGCTGTCATTATTTTGAAATTTCAGTACTTTTTTTTTTTTAATAATTTAATCTTTTCTGGGTCGTTCCAATTTTTGTCTAGTATATGTGCTGCCGAAGCGAGCATCAGTATTGTTTCTTGATAAGGAAATAATTTTCAAGAAACTTTTTCTGTGAAATTCTTATGGAATTCTTAAGAGGGCTAACCTAAACATTGAAATGTTTTTTACATGTGTATTTGATGAGAACTGTATTTAAATTTTGAAAGGAGAAGGTAGGATAAATTGAAGGAATTGTAATGTTTATAATTTATGAGTAGCTTGGGCAAATAATCAGCACAGTGGGAATAATAAGGTACTTTACAAGTAAGATTTATGTTGAAATTTGGGACAAGTAAATTCAAAGATTTAAAAAAAACTCAAGATACAGTTTGTAGGGAAAGAATGATTTTAGTCAACAAAGTACAAATGAGAATCTCTTCTAGTTTCAGAGACCAAGTATGGGTGGTAATTGGAAAAATAATTTTGTATTTATCCCTCAGATCTTCAAAAACTTGTGTGTAGAACACTACTACTACTACTAATCTTCAGTTAAATGAAACATTGATTGTATTTATTTCACATATCTTAGTAGGGAACCCATTAAGAGCAAGAAGTTACACGTTAATATGACTCGGTTTATTTAGAGTCATGAACATTCATCCATGTGCATAAGCACACACTTGTAGTTGTAGCTACTCAGGAGACTGATGTGAGAGAATCACTTGAGCCCAGGACTTCAAGTCCAGCATGGTCAATGTAGGAAGACCTGGACTGAAGAAACAAAATAGAATCATGGAAATCCATACAGTTTTTCTCAGTTCCAGTTGTTTTTCTGAGAGTAAATGATTGTCATTATTTGTTTGTTAACATACTTACCAATTAGTGTTCATTATAGTAAAAATCATTGAATGTGTGTCTACTAGTGGTTAGGTATGATTCTTGGATCTTTTACAGATATTCTGTTTAAGGAACCTCTAATTACAGTGATGGTTAGGGAGACTTTCTTTGCTCTTAGATTACTCATCTCACATATAGAGTATATATTTAGAATCCTGGTCTTGCCACACTAAATTGGAGCCAGTCACTTAATTTTGAGGCTCACTTTTCCTTATTGTTAAGAGTGGATTGAAACAACACTATGTCTATGACCTTTCCCAACCTATTGTGATTTCCTAGCTTCTTTTGTTTAAAAATAGTTTCAATGTAGGAAAACCTAATCAAAGCACAGGATTTTACCATTTTCAGCAGGGTGATCAAGCTAACTCTTACAAGAATGACCTAATTGTCTATAATAGTCAGAAAGTACTTAAATTAAAACTTGAAAGTTTTTTTTCAACAGGTAGCTGAAAATTTTGTTCCTCCTTTGTTGGATGCAGTTCTCATTGATTATCAGAGAAATGTCCCAGCTGCTAGAGAACCGGAAGTGCTTAGTACTATGGCCATTATTGTCAACAAGTTAGGGGGACATATAACAGCTGAAATACCTCAAATATTTGATGCTGTTTTTGAATGCACATTGAATATGATAAATAAGGTATGTGATTTACATTTCAATTATATAATGCAGAATTCTACAGTATATCTTTAACTCTTGAAAGCATAAATACCATCTAAATACAGCATAATTTTAAGGGCATGGAGTTTAAATATTTGAACTTATTAGGGAAATGCTTTATTTTTTTAAAAAAATTAATACATGAGGTCTTGACAACTAAAAAAGGAGTGAATATGGAAAAGAGATGTTAACATTTAAATAGCACCTAACATTTATTGAAAACTCACAGCATGTCAGATATTAAGAACTTAGATTTTTTTGGATAAATGAAGAGGCAGTTATGCATTTTTCAATTGTAAAAGTGTATGTGCTTGGAAAATATTTACACACTAGCTTCTGTTTTTTTCTAATCTGTTGTAGTGGTCTCAAAGTAACATAAACAAAAGCTGGTAGTTACCCATGGGTGGTGTCCTTTGCCTGTAAGCCTAGCTGCTCGGGAAGGCTGAGACAAGAGGATTGCTTGAACCCAGGAGTTCAAGTCCAGCCTGGGCAACAGAGAGAGACCTTACTTCTTACAAAGAAATGGTGGCGTAGTAATAATAGTTAGTTATGAGAAACTTTGATGTTCTCTGTGTGGGTTTTGATGAGTTCTCTTTATTAATGAGCTGGCCTTCTGTTCCTTCAGTTCGGTAATTCATGTGTGTGGTAGGATGTAGTTTCATTTTCCAGGAGAGGTGAATGATAATTCTCTGGGTTTGCCTTTCAGGAGGCAGTATATCTTATGGGGTCCATTCAAAAGTTTTCAAACACTTAGGTTGAGCTAAGGCTTGCTTTTCCCCTCCCAACCGGCATGATTAAGGCATTGAAACATTATTTTGTTTCTACCACTTATTTTTTAGGACTTTGAAGAATATCCTGAACACAGAACAAACTTTTTCTTACTACTTCAGGCTGTAAATTCTCATTGTTTCCCAGCATTCCTAGCGATTCCACCTGCACAGTTTAAACTTGTTTTGGATTCCATTATTTGGGCTTTCAAACATACTATGAGGAATGTCGCTGATACAGGTAAATACAAGGAAAATACATCCTTTTAGTTATTTGCGTGCCAATCCATAAACTATACAGACTGTAATTGTTTTGTTTGAGTGCATGAACTGCATAAACGGACATCCGAGAAAATCTTAAAATCAGTTTAATCAGTTGTTCACAGCGGGTCAATAAGCAGAATTGAGTTATGGGGAGAAAGGCCTAAAATTCAAGATAAGGAGAACATCATTTAAGAGACTTAATTTCATATCGTGGTGTTCCTTTTCCTCACATTCTTTTCCCCTACAGCACCTAAGGGTCAACTAAGCACAAGAGTAAAAGAACATTTCTTGGCAGGAGGGATTAAATTTGTTTTTTATGTAATTGGTTCATGCAATACAAAGCTCTACTTAGTTGTGCTGTCAGTTTTGGAAATTGAAATCAGCTAAACTTTCAGAGATAGTGAAATGGTATGGTGGTAATTGCCATGACTTAGATTATAAATCTGGCATTGATTGTAGTTGTATGGTAACTTAGAGAAGTAATCATTAGTTATCAAAAAAGGGGAGACTATAGGCTTTGAATCAGAATAGTTTGATAATAGCTGAAATACTATCATGAATGCTGTCAGTGTGTAATAAACTTTGTGTTGGTGTTCTATGTCTTTCAGGCTTACAGATACTTTTTACACTTTTACAAAATGTTGCACAAGAAGAAGCTGCAGCTCAGAGTTTTTATCAAACTTACTTTTGTGATATTCTTCAGCATATCTTTTCTGTTGTGACAGACACCTCACATACTGCTGGTAAGAATTTAAAGCCATTAAAATATAAGTGTTCCAGCTGTTATATTACATCTTGGAGTTAATAATTTTCTTCTTATCAACAGGCTTAACAATGCATGCATCTATTCTTGCATATATGTTTAATTTGGTTGAAGAAGGAAAAATAAGTACACCATTAAATCCTGGAAATCCGGTTAACAACCAAATGTTTATTCAGGAATATGTGGCTAATCTCCTTAAGTCAGCATTCCCTCATCTACAAGAGTAAGTATGCTTTTTAATAAAATAAATCTTTCTGTTAAAAAAGTGATTGTTTAATCATTGTGTTTTGATTTGCAGTGCTCAAGTAAAGCTCTTTGTGACAGGGCTTTTCAGCTTAAATCAGGATATTCCTGCTTTCAAGGAACATCTAAGGGATTTCCTAGTACAGATAAAGGTATGTATTTGCAGTTGCGTAAACAATTAAGGCCAAATGTGATCACTTAATTGTTGCATCTTAGAATTTTAATCATTTGATTTATAATGTAAAATGAGTCGGGCTTTAAAATAGTGTAATCTTAGTAATCAAAGAACTTGACTGAATACAGAGTGAAAACTAAATCAGGTCCATGAAGAGGGTTAGGTTTGAGATGTTGTTTTGGGGAACTCGTTATTAATAGAATTCATTTTAGATGGCCTAGATGTATATTGAAATATTGTGAATTGAATCCTACAGACATTTTTAAGGCATGGAATTAGTGGGCAAGAAATACTGGTAATTCCTTTTAGGATTTTATACCCATTGTTAAACCTATTTTTTTTTTTTTTAATTCCAGGATATTATGGGGGTACAGATGTTTAGGTTACGTAGGTTGCCCTCCCCCCGCCCATTCTGAGTTTCAAGTGCGTCCGTCCCCCAGATGGTGTGCATCGCACTCTTGTGTGTATGCATATATCTGTCCCCTCCTTCCCCCTCCCTAAACTTATTTTTAATTGAGGGAACCATGACAGCAGGTAAAACCTCTTTCTGCTGTTGTACAATGTTCCGTTCATACTTTTGGGAAGGACTTTTCTTCTACATCTCGTTTTAAGGAAATGCGAAAGTTACATAAAACCTGTAAGTTGTTGATGAATTACTTTATTCATGACTAGTTAAGTTATTGGCCTTGTAAGGATCACTGGAGCCTGGGAATTGGAGGTTGCAGTGAGCTGTGATAATGCCAGTGCACTGAGGCTGGATGACAAAGTGAGACTGTGTTTCAGAAAAAAAAAAAAACAAAAAAATCTGTCTCATAAGATCTTCAATATTTTTTCTTCAAAACACAATTTTTTTAACTCTAAAAATACTAGCTATAGAGAGAATATAAAGAAAAATCTGAAAATCGCCTGATCCCTAGCTGTAAAGACAATAAGTATGTAAAACTAAACTTGATTTAACTATTGTCTTTAGCCTTAGGAGAAACACATGAAGAATATTTAATATGTGGGATCACTCCATTGCCTCTTTTGTAACCTACATTTTCCCCTCCAACTGACACTTTGGGTTTTAATTCAGCTGCATGGTATTGTATCAACACGCTATAGTTTAAAACTCAGTGAATTGGTGGATAATTTGTATCTGTTCTCTTACTGAGGAAATGCTCATCTGTAATTTCAAAGGCACGTTGAAGTGACTGTTGAATTATTTGTTTTCATAGGAGTTTGCAGGTGAAGACACATCTGATTTGTTTTTGGAAGAAAGAGAAACAGCCCTTCGACAGGCTCAGGAAGAGAAACATAAACTTCAAATGTCTGTCCCTGGCATCCTTAATCCACATGAAATTCCAGAAGAAATGTGTGATTAAAATCCGAAGTCATGCTGGTTTTTTCCTCTGCTACTCCTGGCAGAGGAAAACAGCATGTGGATATTTGTCGACCAAAATGATGCCAATTTGTAAATTAAAATGTCACCTAGTGGCCCTTTTTCTTATGTGTTTTTTGTATAAGAAATTTTCTGTGAAATATCCTTCCATTGTTTAAGCTTTTGTTTTGGTCATCTTTATTTAGTTTGCATGAAGTTGAAAATTAAGGCATTTTTAAAAATTTTACTTCATGCCCATTTTGTGGCTGGGCTGGGGGGAGGAGGCAAATTCAATTTGAACATATACTTGTAAATTCTAATGCAAAATTATACAATTTTTCCTGTAAACAATACCAATTTTTAAATTAGGGAGCATTTTCTTTCTAGTCTGTATTTCAGTCTAGAAGAAAAGGTAATGAGTAAAACAAATTGCGTTGTTAAAAGGATTATAGTGCTGCATCGTCTGAAGTTAGCACCTCTTGGACTCAATTGTTTGTCTAGACTAAATGTATTACAAGTCTGTATGGCAAGTTTGCAGCAAGATCATGTGCATATCATCCCATTGTAAAGCGACTTCAAAAAAATATGGGAACACAGTTATTTTTACACAGTTCTTTTTGTTTTTGTGTGTGCGCGCTGTCGCTTGTCGACAAGAGCTTTTTGTTTTCCTCAATGAGGAGTGTTGCTCATTTGTGAGCCTTCATTAACTCAAAGTGAAATGGTTAAAAATATTTATCCTGTTAGAATAGGCTGCATCTTTTTAACAACTCATTAAAAAACAAAACAACACAACTCTGGCTTTTGAGATGACTTATACTAATTTACATTGTTTACCAAGCTGTAGTGCTTTAAGAACACTACTTAAAAAGCAAAATAAACTTGGTTTACATTTATTTTCCCTTTATTGCCTCAAGCTTATTCGTATATTAATGAAAGTGGTTGTGTTTAAGCATCAAGTAACATTTTAAATGAGGTTTGATACCTGTTAACTTACAAATAATATTTCTAAGGCCATTGTTAAAAGTAGGCAGCAGGTGTGTAAAATGAACATGCTCCTAAGATTCCTTATATTCTCAAGAAACATTTCTCCTGTGATTTGATTTACATTTATTTGGGATTAGAGAACAGTTTCTCTTGTCTAACTCCGGTTAGGATCTAAGTGTTACAAAGATTAGAGATTAGCCTTAGAATGAGCAGATGTAAACAGCTACAGATATTGTTGTGTTCCTGTAAAATGTAACCCTTAAATAGCCATCATCCCTTCAAGAAGGGTGAGAGAAAGGGAAAAAGTGTGTAGAGGTCTGTTCTATAAAACATGAGCCAGGTGTGGTGGCACAAGCCTATAGTCCGGGGAGGTTGAGGTAGGGGCAGAGGTGGTGGCTTGAGCTCAGTAGTGTGAGGTCACAGTTGCCTGTGAATAGCCACTGCACTCTAACTTGGGCCACATCGACTCTGCTCCCCTTTTTTTTTTAAACATCAATTGTAAAGTTTTGTATGTGTCCTCTGAAGTTTGAGGAAATAATGTCTAATATGTGTTTATGGCAAGAGGGTGGGTTCTCAGGGGACAGGGCAGAAGAGACCAAACTGCTTTTGAGGGGTGTAAGCTGCCCTATGAAATAAAAGGACACACGATTTAAAAAGAAAAAACAGAAGAAATAAACTAAGGGAATGAAACAAGGAAATTAGCTTTGGATGATCCTCTTGCCAGAAGAAGCAACTAGGTTTTTTTTTTTTTTTTTTTGACAGAGCCTTGCTTTGTTGCCAGGGCTAGAGTGTTGTGGCTGTCAGCTTAGCTCATAGCAACCTTCAACTCCTGGGCTCATGCAATCCTCCCAAGTAGCTGGGACTACAGGCATGCACCCCATGCCCAGCTAATTTTTTCTATTTTTAGTAGAGAGAGGGGTCTCACTTGCACTCAGACTGGTCTCAAAACTCCTGACCTCAAACTATCCTCCTACCTTGACCTCCCAGAGTGCTCGGATTACAGGTGAGCCACTGCACCGGGCCTAAACTAGCTTTTTTTTAAAAACCTAGACTAATACCTAAACATTTTGAGTGCCTCATGTTTATGGAGATTGAGCAACTTTAGAATTAATGTACCCTTAACTTTCTAGATCCTTGGCAAAAATCCTATCATTTCAGTGGACTGTAATAATGCCCCATTAAAGTATTTTTCTAGAACAACAAATGGTAAGAGCTTAAATGTAGTCAAAGGGGAACACTGAAAAACCTAACTTTGGTTAAAAACTTTGCTTAAAAAATGATGTTACAATTTCAGACCACATTTGGGCCTATTGCTTTATTATTGGTGTCTACCTAAAAATATCTTGGTTTTCTTTTTTTTTTTTTAATTACCCAGGAATTTAAGTCCAGATCATTGGCTCTGTTTGAATTAGCTATAAAGTCAATATTATTAGCTAAGAATAGCTGTCAACATTTCCAACCATGGCCAAAGGGTAATGTTCTACAGCCCCCAGACTCTTGAATTACCCTGGGTATTGCAAGAAACAAACTTTGGCTTAGGAACCAGTATGGTCCACTTTGAATTAGAAATGATTGGCAGGTGACTACCACTGCCAAAAACAACTTACACCTTTAAAATGACAAGGGTAGCTGAATTTATATAGGCAAGAAAAGATTCATTTGTTCAAAGTTTAGAATATATAAATTTAATAAGTTCAAGGAAAACAAACCATAGCTTAAATTGGAAACATCAAAAGTTTTTTTTTTGTTGTTTTAAATTAAAATGGTTCTCATCAGGTATATTTATACTTCAGTCCCTTGCAGGAAGGTTCTTTTGTGGGAGTACAATAGTGATAGCAAATTAAATCTAAGGTGGGTCACATTTGGGTCAGCCTCAAGGTATCTGGCAGCAAGCACACTTACAATAATTGGCCGTGTCAGATGTTTAGCTTGGTACTATTAAACTCTTCTGGAACAAAGCAGGGTCTCTACAAATTGTGAAGAACTGGGATCCTCTTTCATAATAAATGGTTTAGATACTTGGATGGAGAATCTTAGGCAAGTCATTTGATGAACGCTGTCTTATTTGAAAAACGGGATCACAAACATACATCCCAAGATGGCTGTGAAAAGATTTGCATACAAAACTTTGCAAGATGCTTGACACCACAGCTCAACAACTTAGGATGCATTTTTCTTCACATTTTAGCAACTATGAAATTGGGGTATAGATTACACTCTCAACAGGTGCCCAGAGTCCTTTCCTCGATCCACTCCTAACCTAATGCCCAAACAGTACCACTCCTCACTTTTCTTGTTGGGACACCTATGAAAATTCCCCAGAGTTTACTGACCAATATAGGCCTTTTTTCCCCCTGACATGGAAACATTTGTTCCATTGTCAAAATCTTCCATTTGCCCTCTCAAGTCTTCTGAGACCAGAGTTTTGCTGAAACACTGTTTTCTGTACTCCAGGAGGATATACACAAGAGATTCAGCCTGAATATTGATTGTCAGTCCTTGACCCAGAATCTATACCTACAACTGCAACAAGAACTCCAAGCCTCCCACACTTTGGTCTCAATGTACTAAGGAGGCCGGACTTGCTCAAAATGAGGTCAAATTCAATGTGCCCAAATAGTTAAGTACTGTTTCACCATTTTATGATTTATCCACCTCATATACACAGAAGTGGTGTGCTTCTCCACCTTGTTTTCCAGATTATTGGTAATGGTCCACAAGAAATCTTGTTCTGAGTCCATCTCAAGTCTGAGTCTTCATTTTCACCAGGGACAATTTAACAGATGGAACCAACATCCTGCGCTTTGAAGTTGGCCGACCTGCCCTTTAGGTTACTTCAAACATTACAGATAGTGTGTGTGATTTTGTTTTAAAGACTTTCAGAGCAAAAACAATTAGCCAGCTATTGGTCTATAACAATAAAATTTTAAAATTAGTGGGGCATGGTGGCACATAATCCCTCTGGAGGCTGAGGAAGGAGGATCACTTGAGCCCAGGAATTTAAGGTTGCAGTGAGCTACGATGACAACACTGCACTCATGCCCAGGCAACAGAGCAAGACTTGTCTCCAAAAAAAAAGATGTTTTTCTTAGCCGTTTAAAGACGCATCGGGGATCCACACTTTATTTTGTATTAGCAACTTAAAGGTTGTTTTTTTTCCCCCGTTTGTGGTTTATTTTTTAACAAATTACAAAATGGACGTATTACTTTGTGTATCAAGACCATGTTTCAGGCAGAAAGAAGGGCTAAAGGGCATGACAGCTGAATTTATCTCTTATTTTATTAGGAAAGGACAATTCTTCCCATAAGACCCACCCTGCAGATTTCTGCTTACATTTCATCAGCAAGAATTCAATTATATGGCTAGTCCAAGATAAACCAGATTACCATGATTGTTGGTTTCAAATGAATCACAAATACTCCCCTGTACGTTCCTTCCTGAGATCAGGGTTTCTCCACTGCCACCTGAAGAATATTTGGGTTCTGCAAGCAGAGAAGAAAAGGAATGAGTGGGAACGGATGTTGGATGGACAGTGTCTGCCTCAGGATCCAAAGTCAAATCTGCAAAAACCCAAGTTATGTGGGAAAGGCAAAGAAGAGGAAAGATGGTGGCAGAACAGCTTTATAGGCCTTAGGATCACCTGCTCATGTGAAACAACTTAAAACAGGTTGGGCAGAATCTTTACAGCATCAACTTTAAGCAGCAGAATGGCACGGCATAAGGGAACAAAGTGGTCCTGTCATGGAGAGATGGGTGTGATATAACTTCGACAAAACCTACTGAATTACTACAGGTCCTCGATTGGTGGTCCGGTTACAGTTCTGAGAATACTATGTACA
Source organism: Indri indri (assembly GCA_004363605.1). Taxonomy (NCBI): domain Eukaryota; kingdom Metazoa; phylum Chordata; class Mammalia; order Primates; family Indriidae; genus Indri; species Indri indri. The sequence continues at coordinate 42,719 of RJWJ010006648.1, read as the reverse complement.
CTATCTTTAAGACTTTGCATTCATCTCTACGTAAACATGTTGGACACAGCGATCAGTGAGGAAGGGGTAAGCGCAGGTGTGAGGAAAATTTTCCTAACGCCAAGCAGTTAACACAATACCAAACTTCGGCTGAGCGTACCCTTTCCCTTCCGTTGTTCTTCATTCCTTGTTCCTCACCTTAACAGCCTATCCGCCTAGCATAATATACTATTTAGGTGAAGAGCTGATGGGCGTATCGTGAGGGGCCCTCTTGCGTAAAAAACGAGGAGATGCTGAGAACACTCTACCCCGCCATTTCTAGACACATCAAGGTGTCTTACCGCTCCAGGACGGAGGAGCCTCACAGAATTGCAGGGTAGCGATAAACACCGATGCACGTTAAGCGGGGCCCTGGCCTGATTCATTCTCACAGAGTCCCCGTGGGGAGAGGGCTGTGAGCCCGAAACTGGGCTGCAGTGTAGCCCCCGCCCGGCGCCCCCATGGATCCTCTCCTTCTTCCACCCCCAAAGCCAGAGCACCGGAGAGGTGGACACGAAAGAAACAGCACCAGTTCCCCCTTTTGGGCCCCGAGGAAAAATGACAAAGCGCAGGAGCGAGGGACAGGGCGGCGCAAGCGACTCGGCGCTCGCCGGGGCTCGAAGCCCGGGGAGTGGGTCGCGGTGAGCAACGCCGCGCGACCGCGACCCGCTCGGTGCCTCCGCCATCTTCTCCTACTCACCCGGACTCCCCCCGCGGCCGCGCTGTCTTCGCGTTTCCCTTCCGGCCGCTGACAGAGATCCGGGCTGGGCGGGGTGGGCGAGCGCGCGGAGGGGGTGGACCGAGGGCGAGGAGGCCGGACGGAAGAGGAAAGGGAGGGCGGCGAGCCGGCCACGGCGGGGTGTGGAGCGTGCGGCGTGTGTGCGGAGGGAGAGGCGGGAGGGCGGGAGGAGAAGAGAGGGAGGGAGGCGGAGGAATGAGAGCGCCAGGCGCTTCTCGTCGGCTTCTTCGCCCGGGCGGAAAGAGCCGAGCGCAGCCCGAGCGCTCTATTAAAATGGCGGCGGCGTCGGCGGTGGCCGCGGCGTCTGGTCGGTGAAGTGACTCTGCTGCTTCTATCCCCACCCGCCCCCTCCCTTCCTCTCCCCTCCCCCGTCCTTCCCCCCATTCCCCGCCGCCGGCGCCTCCGAGCCCCTCCGGCCTGCGTACCTCCCCTCACCCCCCTCCTCTCCCCCGCCCGCTCCGGGGACCGCCGGCCCCCTCCCCCATTCTCCTGCTCCCCGCCCCGTCCCTGCCGCCTCCCCGCCCCGCCGGCCGGCAGGCCCTCTCCTCCGCCTCTCTCCCCTCCCCCCCGCCGGTCGGGATCAGTCAGCGCGATCCGAAGCGGGGGAGGGGGGGGGCGGCGGCCGAACAATGTGCGAGAACTGCGCAGACCTGGTGGAGGTGTTAAATGAAAGTAAGTAGCCGCAGCGGCGGCCTGTCTGGGTGCACGGTTTGGGGTCCCCGCGCCGCTCTCCGGCCTTCCTGGGCTGCCGCGGCCTGCGGGAGGCGACGGCCGGGCCAGGCGGCGTGCGGGCCTAGCGCCCCGGGAAGGTGCGCGGTGGCGCGGCCGCCGCCGCCGCCGCGGCGCCTCGGGCCCAGCCCAGCCCGGTTACCTGGGCGCCCGAGAGGCGGCCGCAGCGGAGCTCTGGCCGGGCCCGGCCTGAGCACTGTCGGCTGCCGGAAAGTTTCCTCATTACAGGTGTCAATTAACGAAAGCACTAAATGAGCCCCTCGCCTTCTTCGCCCCCTTTGCCCTGCTGGGAAGGCGAGGGGAGGTGGGGTCGGAGGACGATGCTTTCCTCTGCAGTCCAAACCCTCCGGCCGCCCTCTTTGATTTTCAGCGTGCTGCCGAGGCCTCTCTTACCTGCTAATTTTCATTAAACTCCCTGGGAACAGGGTGGTGGTTTTTCCCTCCCTTGGGGGTGTGTGGGTGTATTAAACCCTTCTGCCAGACCTTAAATAGCTGAAAATGAACTGTGATAGTGATGGTTGGAACCTTCATACCTATTTTTAAATGAATTTAATGATGTTTCTTCTTAATGTACTCTTAATCGTTTTAATGGCAAATTCTGTAAGGTGAGCACTGTACTACAGATACCATCCCGGGATAGTCATGGCCTATCTCCTGGAATGAAAGGCTTTTTTCCTTATACTTTTTATTACTAGAGAGGGTACGGCGATATTTTCTGGCCGTTCTTTTTATTTTATTCCCGACTCTGGCAAGATGATATTTCAGCTTAAACAAATAAGATAAATTGCAAGTCAGCTACGGCTGGGCCCAAAGGCCTAGTTGGAAGAGGTGAATTAGATGAAAAGATCAATTTATAAAAACTTGATTGTTGAGAAAATGCTCATTCACTAACAGGTTGTGTGGGTTTGGAATTTGTATTCTATGTGTGAATATTTTCGTCAAACTATTTTCTAATACAATTCATTAAAACAGTTGACTTATAAAATGTATCATCCTGTTTGTTTGAATTTTACTTTATGTATTTGAATTTCACTTTAATGACCAAAAGCAATAATAAAAGTAGAAGGGTTCTAGTTTACTTTCAACTCTGTATTTCCTTCCTGACAGGTGGAAGTAGGCTTTTGCACATATTTCAACTATACTTCCTAGTATTTGTGTCATCCTGAATTTTACTAGAATTTTAAGACTACTTGTGTTTATTTTGAGATACTTTATTTTTGGTGCAGATGATTTATGATATAAACTTAAGTCCTCAGTACTTATTTCAGTAAACCATATATTGTTTCTTAGATATAAGTTGTGTGATTATGACTTTGTTATTTTCAAATTGGAAAATGAATAGCTTTGCTGTCCAATATATGTATTAGGAAAAACTGCTTAATTTTGTTGGTGATTTTAAGATGTTTTAAAAATTTTAAAATATTTTAAAGATTAATTTTAAACGTAGTATCTAAAGAAACTTAAGTTAATCTTTATTATCTTTTGAAAAGAGATGGCATCTTGATCTTAATGAAGGGTCCTATTAAAGATTACCTGGGAAACCCCTGGAACTTTGGTTAGAAGTGCTAAAAAATGCAATGGATATATGGAGAGTTAGCAATATGGAGAACTGAAACAGAATTTACCTTTTATTACTTTTAAGTAAATATAGTTAGTTCAACCAGTTTTACAAAATCTGGCCATGCACACTCTAAGAAACCTGTTTTAATGAACAAATAAGGATTTTCTCTTTGTTTGTAAACCAATGGTCTCTAAAAATACTTAGCTTCTTAACATTTCCTTTAAGGCTCATTTTAAAAGTTTGCCTTTTAAACACCGATCTCACAGTGATGCTTCCTTTTTTTTAAAAAAATCACTTCAGCATTTTTACATGTAGTTTATATCACGCTACTATGAGTTGCTTTATTTTTTTCTGTAGTTTTAAAATTTTTCTCATTTTCCCTTTGTGTAGTTCCTGTATCCCAAACATAAGACTCTTAAGTCCCCTGAGAGCAGAGGGTATTACTAGGTCTCACCATAGTAATAGTTATCCATGGCTCCATGATGGATGGAGCTTGGTAAAACTTGTTGAATCGAAGTAGATTTATGTGTTTCTTGTAATCTCACCTGCAGTAATTATTATCTGTCCTTTTTCCTCCCTGTAAGTTGTATAAAGATGAGCATCAGTTCAACCTTAATTTAGAAATTTAAATTTCCAAAATAATATCCTCTGAATTCATCTCTCAATACAACTAGGCAAAAGAAGAAATAAAATTACGTATATTTTTGGGTGATGTGTTTCAAGTTGATGTTGAAAAAGAATTGTTTAAAAAAAAACCAAAAACCTATTTCTTGCCAAACTTACAAACACTGATCAAACTTTGAGAACTCTACCTGGACATGCCAGAAAACGTATAAGCTAAAAATTTTGTGTTTTAAATGAAAGGGTTCACATAATATGGATACTGTGGCTTTATGTCACATGCACAGATTTAATAAGGTAAGAACCTCATGTGGAATGTTTATTTTAAAATCTGACAGAACGTAATATAGTTAACAGAATAAAAATTGGTAATTTTTATTGGTAGCAAAGATTATAAACGGTTTCCTTTTGCCATCAATTTTTGGTGAGAGTATTAATATTACCAGTTATACCTCTAGTCCTGCTGAGACTCTAAAGCTGTAAACTCTCACCATGGAAACATACAGAGGTATACAGACACACAATTTAGCCTACAGGTTAAGGGCTAGCCCACTGAAGTCCGTCTGTGGAAGAAAGCTAAGGACCTATAATGAGGATACCCCACCCCTATCCTTTTTTAATAGAGTTTTGGCAGATACCTGTCAGTTGAAGCTACATTTCAAAATAACGTTTGGCTTTTTTTTTTTTTTTTTTGAGACAGTCTCACTCTGTTGCCCAGGTGAGTGATGTGGCTTCACATCACTCACAGCAACCTCAAACTTCTGGGCTCAAGTGATCCTCCTGCCTCAGCCTCCCAAGTGGCTGGGATGACAGGCACGCACCCCCACGCCCAGCTAATTTTTTCCATTTTCAGTAGAGATGGGGTCTCGCTGTTACTCAGGCTGGTCTGGAATTCCTGACCTCAAGCTATCCTGCTTCGGCCTCCCAGAGTGCTAGGATTACAGGCATGTACAGGTATGAGCCACGGAGCCTGGCCTTAACATTTGGCTTTAATGTTAGAATGACCAATCTCAATAATACCAATATATTTGAGTTTCCTTTTTTGTTTTTTTGTTTTTTTTAAAGAGATGAGGTCTCCCTCTGTCGCCCAGGCTGGAATACAGTGGCGTGATGATAGCGCAGCCTCAAACTCCTGGGCTCAAGCAGTCCTCCCACCTCAGCCTGCAGGTAGCTAGGACTATGGATGTGCACTACCACGCCTGGCTAGTTTTGCTTTTTCTGTTTCTTTAATTTTTTTTAGAGACGGGGTCTACCTATGTCACCCAGACTGATCTTATACTTCTGGCCTCAAGTGATTCTCCCACCACAGTCTCTAAATTGTTGGGATTACAGGCTCGAGCTGCCACACCTGGCTGTCCATTTTCCTTTTTTTAATGCATCATTTTTAATTAGAAATTTAAAAAGCTTGGATGTATTGAGTGAATGTTGGTACTGTCAGTTTGTGGCATTGCATTCAGTTTAGGGTGAAATTTAAACTTACATACTTACGCTGTTCCTTTGAGTTTGTATAATAGCAGCTTTTATAGTTACTTTTGTGAACCAGTTCATTAAGCCCAAAGCATTTCTGGATGTTTGTTAGAAGTTGGAGCCCTAAAGTTATGCTTTGGGCCATCACCATAGCAAGCTCACTAATAAATTGAGGTTGTCATTTGCCTTGGTAAGATAAATTTCTCTGAGAGCAGAGTGAAAATGGCTTTAATTTGTACATCAATCCTTAAAGCCATTTATATGTTGTAGATTTTATTGCGTGTGTTTGTTTAGTGGATTATAAGTTACCAAATTGTCCAAAATGGATAATTCATTTGAGATAGGCAGGAACAAGTACTGGTCTTGCAATTTTAAATGAAGAGATTGAACTTCAGAAAGCACGAGTAGTTTTCCAAAGATCTTTTGCCACCTGCTGAGTCAAATCTAAGCTAGAACTCAGCTAATCTGGTGTCAGTATTTGCAGAATAATTCTGTTGTTTTATATTTATTTATTTATTTATTTATTTAGTTAGTTAGTTAGTTAGTTAGTTAGTTAGTTAGTTAGTTATTTGAGACAGTCTCATTCTCTTGCTTGGGCTAGAGTGCCGTGGCGTCAGCCTAGCTCACAGCAACTTCAAACACCTGGGCTCAAGTGATCCTCCTACCTCAGCCTCCTGGGTAGCTGGGACTACAGGCATGCTCCACCATGCCCGGCTAATTTTTTCTATATATAGTTTTAGTTGTCTGGCTAATTTCTTTCTATTTTTTTTTTTTTTTTTTTAGTAGAGATGGGGTCTCGCTCTTGCTCAGGCTGGTGTTGAACTCCTGACCTCGAGCGATCCTCCCACCTCGGCCTCCCAGAGTGCTAGGATTACAGATGTGAGCCACCATGCCTGGCCTGTTTTATTTTTAAAGCAGAATACTTTATTGAGCAATTGAGCGTTGGGTACTTTCCTGAGCACTTTAAATGTATCTTATTTAATTAGTTCTTGAGGCAGGTATTCTATCAGCTTTTTCAGATAAGAGATAACCAAGGTTTACTGAGTTTACATGACTTGTTTAGGGTCATGTGACTATATTCCATGAGGTCAGGATTTGAACAGGACTTAATCCTAGATCAGGCTAAAAGCCCACGCTATTAACAATCATGCTGTGCTGTGTAAATTTTATGATCTATTCCTGTGGAAAATGTTATTAGTATATTGTTAGGTTGGCAAAGTAAAAAATTTACCAGCAATCCAAATATTTTTATAAAGTTATTTATAAACCACAAAGCACTACATATGTGCCGTAGATTAACATGTAGGCTATCTGCATTGTCTGTAATAACTATTGTTAACTAGCTTTAGCACAGTATTCATTAAATATGTTAATGTTTTTTGTATGTTTGGTAGTATCTATATATCTATTTTGTAGGTATTTCTTACATGTAGACTGGCATTGTTAAAGATTTTTACATTTTCAGAAAGAGAGCGTAAAAAACTCCATGGTAATGACTTGACCAATGTGTGACAGACCATAGCCAAATGGGCTGTGCTACTTTTCTTTTTTTCACTGATTTTCATTTTTTCCTCTGAATGATAAGGTTGCGTATTCTCATTGTAGATGAATTGAAAACTATCCAAGTTTAATCACTCATAATCTAACTGTCCAGTGATGACTCCTGTTGATACTTTGAAATATTTTCCATCTTTTTTGTACACACTTAAAATTGAATGAGATATATGTAGTTTAATATCTAGCTTGTTTCATCTAACATTATGCTTGATCATTTATTAACTTTTTTGAAAACATGTTTTTGTTTGTATAATGTTTCATTTTATATAAAATTGAATATTTCCCTGTTGTGTGTTTCTACTTCTCCCATATTGTGAATAATAATGCTACAAATGAACATCCTTGTTCATATATATTTTTATTACACCCCTGGTTCTTTGAGATAGATGCTTAAAGTGTGTTTACTGTGTCAAAAAAAAATATTAACAGTTTTCAGTATCTTCATTGTCTCTTCGCTTTCCAGAAAGGATTTCCATTCTCTCAGCCCTGTCTGTACAACTTGGACACTGTCTTATGGTGAATATTATCCTTTAAAAGGTGTTATTTTAGCTGGCATGGTGACATGTGCCTGTAGTCCCAGCTACCCAGGAGACTGAGGCAGGAGGAATCACTTGAGCCCAGGAATTTGAGGCCACTCTGAGCAACATAGCAAGGTCCCATCTCTTTAAAAAAAAAAAAGTTATTTTGGCAAAAAATGTAATAACCAATTACTAGTAAGTTTAACCATTCATATTTTTATTGGCTATTTGCAATTCTTATTTAACGAATTGTTCTTTTTCCACATCTCAGGTTCTTACTAACTTACAAGAGCTGTTCATTTACTAAGTGTATTAACTTTTAGTCATATTCTCCACGTAGATTTTTTTCTCTGGTTTTCTGTTTGCCTTTTTATTTTGGTGTTTTCAATTACAGTTTTAAAAAACTTCTAATATTATGTACCTTTCACAGTTGTCTGTCAGAAACACAGTATATGATTATCATATTACCTTGTTACTTGGTTAAATTGTCAAAGCTCTATATTACCTGAAGAATAAAGTCCTAACTCTTTAGCCTGACGTATATACCATAGCGCAGTTGGGTCCAAACTTACCTTCCTACACCCATTTCTCACTGTTCTGGCGAGGCTTTCTCAAATTTCTTCCAACCTCTCTTCAAATGGCTTATACCTTTTTTTTCTTTTTTTGGAGAGACAAGGTCTCACTTTGTTGCCCATGCTAGAGTGCAGTGGCCAGATCATAGCTCACTATAACCTTGAACTCCTGGACTCAAGTGATCCTCCTTCCTCGGCCTCTCAGAGTGCTGAGATTATAGGCCTGAGCCACCACGCCTGCTCGTTCCATTTATACCCTGTAAGAATATCTGCTTATGTTATAGCCTCTCTCCTTTTTTTTTTTTTTTAAATGAATGTCAGCCTCTGTTGCTGGATGGTGAGATCCTGAAAGTTAGGGGTCATGTTTTATTCTTGCTTTTCTTGGTCTTACCTAATATCGTGTCTTTTAGAGAGTAGGTACTTAGTAAACATTTTAGTTAATGAAAAGTTGTGTCATAGAAGAATGTAACTGCCTATGTAAATGAGTGTTCTTGGGCCTATAGATAAGTAGTGATTTAGAAGTGAGTGTTTTGGAATGAAACAGGCTACAACTGCAGATTGTATCATATATATTGGTTTTTATCACCTTATTCATATATGCTTGTAAAAAATATCCACCCTGGTCAATTATGATCTAAATTATAATACTAGGCATTGCAAAACAGCAAATATTAGTTATTTCCCTACAGGTGGTAAGATTTGGGTCTATGGAATGTAATTTGCTTGAGTGACTTTTATTTTGGGCTTTATATACACCAGGAAAATAATTGGACTTTTTGCCTTTTAATGTGATTAACACCTGTTAATGTTATGTTTCTCTCAAATTCCGTTGAAATGAAAAATAATCTCCAGTGTAGGTTACTCAGTTAATTGAGAATTGATGTAGTGTAAACCTGGCCTTCTCTTGCACTTTCCTTACTGTGGCAGAAGACAGATTTCCCTTCTTGGCCTGGTCATAGCTGCTTCTAGAGAACCTATCTTGCTTACATCCCTTGGAAGACCTTACTCCCAGCCATTGCTTGGTGGGCTGCTGTTGATCAATTAGATTTTTCCTGTTAGAATATTTGAACTAAGGAGCCAGTTAGCTGTGAGCAGCTGACCTAGAGTGAGTTCTTTGGCAAGCTGATGTAGGGGAGCAGCAACATTAAGCAAGTGAAAGAGACTGTTGGAAGAGAGAATTGGAGCAGATTTGTGGAAACAGTTGACATCAAAGCTCCATAAAGAGATGGAAGAGAATACGTTGATGGTTTTCCATTACTGAAGATGGTACTCCTTTTGAGCTGTCCTATACATACCATTTGAGTTAGAGTTTTGATTCCAAAATTGCCTCTTGATGAGCTCCCTTTTATTGGAGGTTTGGTGTAATTTTTAGCTGTGAGCACTTCCTTATGATCTTGGTTAGGTTCTTGGAATATGTTGGGCAGGTGTCATCTGTAGTGTGTGGTGACAGGAGAAAACTTAAGAACTCCTGTCATTGACCTCTCTACCAGGGTGATTAGTCTTTTTTCCAGTGAATGAAAGTAGCTTTGTAGGTTCTCATTTTAAAAAGGGTACCTGCCTTTTTTGTTTTTAGAAAAAGGTCAGGTAGTAAAATGGTAAGAAAATTAGGAGAATCTGAATTCTACATGCTAAAGAAATCATTCATGTTTTGGTAAAACATCTTTTCTGTCATTCTTTTCTCTCCTTCCTCCCACACTTTATTTTCTGTAAATAAACAAATGACTTTGCATGTTACTCTGTATTTTTATTAGTAAGATGTAGGCATCTCTCCATGTCAGTACACACATGCATTATAATTGTTAATAGTTTTCCTTCAGTATAATTTTCCATTATTTGGTCATACTATAACTTAACCAGTTGTCTACTGGGAGACATTTGGGTTGTAGTTGTCTGATTATCACCTTGAATAAAGTCTGTGAAGTCAGATTGTTGAGTAGCTCATATGGCATATCTGGAAAGAAATCTGTCTAATAAGATAAAATTTTAAAAATAATCAGTGGTGTCTAGCTAAAAAATAAAAAATAAAATTTTAAAACCATGTCGTCAAAACATTAGAGCATCAGTATGTAGGCTTTATAGTTTTGTGGGTTTGTTTTTTTGTTTGTTTTGTTTTGAGACAGGGTCTTTCTCTGTTGCTAGAATGCAGTGGTGTCAGCACACTGCAACCTCAAACTCCTGGGCTCAAGTGATCCTCCTGCCTCAGCCTCCTGAGTAGTTGGGACTACAGTTGTGCACCACCACACCTGGCTAATTTTTAAAATTTTTTGTAGACACTGGGTTTTGCTGTGTTGCTCAGGCTGGTCATGAGCCTCTGGCCTCAAGTGATCCTCCCACGTTGGCCTCCCAATATATGCTTTATGGTTTTAAAGTGTTTATTTTTACTCCTAGGTCTGTGGGGTCTAAAAACATAAGAGTACAATGTACTGGTTATAAATTACCATAAAACAAAACAGGGAGGTACTTTTATTTTAGTAACTTTGTATTTTTCTCCATTTTTTCTCTTTCTTTCTTTTTTTTTTTTTTTTTTTAAAGAGAAGGCCCCTTGTTCTGTCACCTAGGCTGGAGTGCAGTGGTGAGATCATAGCTCACTGTGACCTTGAAATCCTGGGCTTAAGCAATCTTCCTGCCTCAGCCTCCCAAGTAGCTGGGACTACAGGCGCATACCACCATACCACCACACCTGGCCAATTTTTAAACGTTTTTTTATTTTGTGGAAACAGGGTCTCTCTATGTTGTCCAGGCTGGTCTCAAACTCCTGGCCTCAAGCAGTCCTCCTGCCTCAGCCTTCCAGGGTGCTGGGATTGCAGGCATGAGCCACTGTGCCTGAGTCCCGTCTTTATTTTTTTTAAAAAACTTTTTTGTTTCTGTTTTTTCATTTATTTTTTTATTTGTATATATTCATGGGATGCAAGTGCAATTTGGCTACATTGATATTATTATGTTGCGTTGAAGTCAGGGCCTCCTTCTGTGCATCCATCACTGGAGCAATACACATTCTACCAACCCAGCTACCACCCATCATCCACTCGCCTCTCACCTTTTCAACCTTCTGATTCTCCATTGTCCATCATTCCACACTCTGCTTCCATGGGTACATACATGTTATTTAGCTCCCACTTACAAATGAGAACATGCAGTATTTGTCTTTCTGTGTCTGAGTTGTCTCACTTTAGATAGGCTTCAGTTCCATCCATGTTGCTGCAATAGACAGGATTTCATTCTTTTCTGTGGCTGAAATAGTATTGCATTGTGTGTATATACCACATTTTCTTTATCCAGTCCTTTGTTGAAGGACAACTTAGGTTGATTCTGTATCTTTGCTATTGTGAATAATGCTTCAGTAAACATACAAGTGCAGGTATCTTTTTTATGTCTTGATTTCTTTTCCTTTATGTGGATACCCAGTAGTGGGATTGCTGGATCATATGGTAGTTCTATTTTTAGTTCTTGGCGAACTCTCCATACTGTTTTCCATAGAGGTTGCGCTAATTTACATTCCCACTAATAGTGTCTAAGAATTCCCTTTTCTGGGCATCCTCACCAACATCTGTTATTTTTCCTTTTTAGTAACAGCTATTCTGATTGGTATAAGATGATATCTCATTTTAATTTGTATTTCTCTGATTAATGATGTTGAACATTTTTTCATATGCTTGTTAGCCATTTGTCTTCTTTTGAAAAATCTCTGTTCATGCCCTTAGCCCTCTTTTTAATGGGGTTATTTGTGGGTTTTTTGTTGTTCAAGTTGAGTTCCTTATAAATTCTGGATATTAGTCCTCTGTTGGATGTATAGTTTGCATATATTTTCTCCCATTCTGCAGGTTGTTCACCGTGTTGATTATTTCTTTTGCTGTACAGAAGCCTTGTAGTTTAATTTGGGAGGCTGAGGTGGGAGGATGCTTGAGGCCAGGAGTTCGAGACCAGCCTGGGCAGCATGGAGAGTTAAGTTCCATTCGTCTATTTTTGTTTCTGTTGCCTGTGCTTTTAAGGTCTTAGTCATGAATTCCTTGGCTAGATCAGTGCCCAGAAGAGTTTTCCCTAGGTTTTCTTCTAGTATTCTTATAGTTTCAGGTCTTCCATTCAAGTCTTTAATCCATCTTGAGTGATTTTATATATGGTGAGAGATAGGGGTCCAGTTTCATTCTTTTGTGTACAGCAATCTAATTTTCCCAGCACTGTTTATTGAAAAGAGTGACCTCTCCCCAGTGTATGTTCTTGTTGACTTTGTCAAAGATCAGTAAGTATGTGGCTTTGTTTCTGGGTTTTCTATTCTGTTCCATTGATCTACATGTCTATTTTTATGCCAGTAATCATGCTATTTTGGTTACTATAGCCTTGTAGTATAATTTGAAGTCTGGCAGTATAATGCCTCCAGCTTTGTTCGTTTTGCTCAAGATTGCTTTGGCTATTGCTCTTTTTTGGTTCCATATGAACTTTAGAATTGTTTCTTCTAATTATCTGAAAAATGACATTGGTATTTTGATAGGGATTGCATTGAAGCTGTAGAATGCTTTGGGCAATGTGGTCATTTTAATGACATTAATTCTTCTGATCCATGAGCATGGGATGTTTTTCTATTTGTGTCATCTACGATTTCTTTCACCAGTATTTTGTAATTTTCCTTGTAGAGATCATTTACCTCCTTGGTTAAATCTATTTGTAGGTATTTTGTTGTTGTTTTTTTTTTGTAGCCATTGTAAATGGGATTGCCTTCTTGTTTGTTTCTCTTCTAGATCATTACTGGTTTGTAGAAATGCTACTGACTTCTGTATGTTGATTTTGTATCATCAGACTTTACTGAATTCATTTATCAAATCTAAGAGTTTTTTGGTGGAGTGTTTAGGGTTTTCTAGATACAAGATCATATCATCAGCAAACAGGGAGACTTTGACTTCCTCTTTTCCAATTTGGATGCCCTTTTTTTCTCTTGCCTGATTGCTCTGGCAAGGACTTCCTCTATTAACTTTGATTTGAGACTCATGAACCATTTTCTGATTGTTAAGAAAGGCTCATTAACCAGCTAGGAATGTAGAGGAGTAAGAGCACTAAAGCTCAGAATAAATTGAGACAAGAAAAATGCTTAAGACAATAGGGCTTTCGAAGTAAGAAGATAAATACAGTTATGTATTGCTTAACAATGGGGATACCTCCTGAGAAATGTATCCTTAGGTGATGTCATTGTTGTGTGAACATCCTTACACAAACATAGATGGTGTAGCCTACTACATACTTAAGCTATACGGTATAGTCTATCACTCCCAGGCTGCAAACCCATATAGCATGTTACTGTACTGAATACCATAGGCAGTTGTAACACAATGGTAGAGGAATAGTATCTAAACATAGAAAGGAGGCTGGGCACGGTGGCTCACACCTGTAATCCTAGCACTCTGGGAGGCTGAGGCAGTAGGATTACCTGAGCTCTGGAGTTTGAGACCAGCCTGAGCAAGAGCGAGATCCTGTCTCTACTAAAAATAAAAATAAATTAGATGAGCAACTAAAAATAGAAAAAAAATTAGCCGGGCATGGTGGCACACACCTGTAATCCCAGCTACTCGGGAGGCTGAGGCAGGAGGATCGCTTGAGCCCAGGAGTTTGAGGTTGCTGTGAGCTAGGCTGATGCCACGGCACTCTATCCTGGGCAACGGAGTGAGATTCTGTCTCAAAACAAACAAACAAAAAACAGAAAAGGTACAGTAAAAATACCGTATTGTAATCCTGCAGTCCCCAACCTCCAGTTGCAGAGCGCCCTCTCTTCCAAAATTGTCTTCCATGAAACTTAGGAAGGGGTGGGGGGTGCAGAGGGCATGGCGGGAAGTGAGTTGCAGGCAAGGTATTTACAACTGCTCCCTATCTCTTGCATCACCACCTGAGCTCTACACTAGCCCCTCCCCCCACCATCTGTGGAAAAATTGTCTTCCATGAAACTGGTCCCTGGTGCCAAAAAGGTTGGGGACTGCTGCTAAGGGGAGTTCCTAAACTAGCACGATAAACCATATATGAAGGAATCTAATCTTCAGATGGGTGAAGAAATGATGAGGGATTGCAAGTGGTATTTTATTAATAAAATCTCCAAGTCTGGGCAGATTATATCCAGTGAAGGTTTATTGTCATGTATGATTTTGAAGTTTTTAGTTGTTAAGTTTTCAAAAGAGCAGAAATTGGCCAATATTGTCTAAGGTTGGGGTTTTCCCCCCTCATTTGGGAACTACAAGAAAAACTTGCCATTATTAAATATCACTTAGGAAAGAATACAAGGTTAGTAAAGGATCATAATGGAACTAATAAGTAACTTCTCAAGTTACACCAATCTCCTTTTCTTCTCTGATCTAAGAACCAATGTGGCAAAACATTGGATCAAAGAAAAAAATGAGATTGGAATCACCACTGTAGATATGACATTTTTATTATATCAAGATGCTTGACAGAATCTGATGCTATCCTTGTGGGAAAATGAAACTGAAAAAAAAAAAAAAAAAAAAAAACAACCTGGAGGGATATGACTGGTGGCAAGCAAGCCATGGGATCTTGTCCTTCTTTCCTGCTCAAGATTTTCATTAATGGTCATGGTTTATAAACTTAGGTATGGTTTTTTTTTTTTTTTTTTGAGACAGTCTCACTCTCTCACCCTGGCTAGAATATAGTGGCGCCATCATAACTCACTGCAACCTCAAACTCCTGGGCTCAAGCAGTCCTCCTGTTTCAGCCTCCTATAGGTGCGTGCCACCATGCCCAGCTAATTTTTTCTATTTTTAGTACACACGGGGTCTTGCTCTTGCTCAGGCTGGTCTCGAACTCCTGACCTCAAGCGATCCTCCCACTTTGGCCTCCCAGAGTGTTAGGATTACAGGCGTGAGCAACCATACTTGGCCTGTAAACTGTTTCTTAGAATGGGATTGTCCCTATTTCAAGGGAGTGAGGGGGGCTGGAAGCCTCTTCCCTTGTTTCAAAATTAAAAGCTCTGCAGGCGTGGTGGCTCATACCTGTAATCCCAGCACTTTGGGAGGCTCAAGCAGGGGGATCGCTTGAGGCCAGGAGTTTGAGACCAGCCTGTGCAACATAGAGAGACCTTGTCTCTACAAAAAATAAAAAAATATTAGCTGGGCATGTGGTGCTGTGTGCCTGTAGTCTCAGCTACTTGGGAAGCTGACGTGGGAGTATCTATCACTTGAACCCAGGAGTTCGAGGTTACAGCAAGCTTTGTGCCACTACACTCCAGCCTGTGTGACAGAGTAAGACCTTGTCTCTGAAAAAAAAAAAAAAGAAACAAAAATATAAAAAACAGAAGCTCACTTTTACCTATTTTATAAATTGGAGTTGTATGTAGGATTATTTTTGAAGAGAAAAGCATATAACAGTAGTTCCCCCTTATCTAAGGGGGTTACTTTCATTCCAAGATCTCCAGTGGATACCTGAAACTGCAGATAGTAGTGAACCCTATATACACTATATTTTTTTCCATATTATTTTGAGAACTTTTGCCTTTTCATTTAAAGGAAGCTTCTCTTTGGCATATCTGAATCGCCAGCATCACTATTCCTGTGCTTTTGGGACATTATTAAGTAAAATAATGGTTACTTGAACAAAAGCACTGCGATACTTTGGCAGTTGATCTGATAACCAGGATAGCTATTAAGTGACTAATGGGTGGGCAGCATATACAGTGTGGCTATACTGGACAAAGGGCTGATTCATGTCCCATGTGGGATGGCACAAGATTTCATCACACTGCTCAAAACAGCATACAATTTAAAACTTATGAATTGTTTTCGACTGTGGTTGATTGTAGGTTAATGAAGCCACAGAAAGCAAAACTGAGGATGAGGGGAGGGGAAGTCTATTGTAGTTGACTTATAAGTAAGGTCGAAAACCCTATCTCAAAACAAACAAAAAGAGATCTTGCTCTGTCACCCAGGGTGATATGCAGTGGCACAATCATAGCTCACTGTAACCTCAAACTCCTGGGCTCAAACAATCCTCCTGCCTCAGCCTCCCTGGTAGGGGGGACTACAGGTGTGCACCACCATGCCTAGGTAATTTTTAAAAATTTTATGTAGAGATGAGGTCTCTCTGTGTTGCCCAGGCTGGTCTTGAACTCCTGGGCTCACGTGATCCTCCTTCCTCAGCCTCCCAAAATGCTGGGATTACAGGTGTGAGCCACTACGCCTGGCCTCTCATATCCCTATGTATCTGAGTATGGAATGTAATGGCAGTCTACTTTTAGTCTTTTGAATATGACACATATTTAACTAGTGTTTTTCTGTTAAAAAAAAAAAAGTTATTCAAATATCCTTGAGTTAGAAATCTGGGTCATGTCCTGGGTCAAGAGATAAAATTTTTTTTTTGAGTTCTGATTGTCAGTTGCCCTCTAGAAAGGTTGTATTAATTTATATCCCAATGGTAGTATATTAGAGTGCCTTGGTTTTTTGTTTTTTGTGTGTTTTTGGGCATTAGATAGTATGTTTTTAGAAATCCGTATGGCAGGGGGAAAAGAATACATTCACTATCCTAAACTGCAAGGAGTATTGCATTATTTGTATTGATGTATTTGGTTCCTGAATTTTAATAGTGAATAATCTTTGTTATTTAGAAATATTTGTTATTTAGGTTTTTCCCACTGTGAGATCAGATAGTCAGTTAAATCTTTTTCTAGCTTTTATGAATTTGGTAAATTTAACTTTTTATCCATCTGGAATTTTTTTTGGTGTAAAGTATGAAGTGGGATCTAACGTTAATTTTTCTAAACTATGACTCAGTGGTCTTAGCATATCTGAATAATTCCTCTTCTTTCCATTGATTTGAGATGCCACCTCTGTCTTGTATAAAGTTTATGAGTATATTCCTAGAGATCTATTTTTAAGCTTTTTATTTAATTCATCATCTGGTTTTAATTTAGTCACTTTATAATTTTTCTTAGTACCTGTTACTGTTAAACCAAATAGCTAGTGAAAAGTTATTTATTCCTTAAGATGAAACCTTAGAATCCTTTTTTTCTCCACCTCCCCTCCAATTCTATTAGAATTTTTATTTTATTGAAATTGCCTTATGTTTATAAATGGAGCAAGAATTGACGTTTTACAGTACTGCTGCTTCTTCAGGAAGCATACTGTATTTTTCCATTTTTATATAATATCTATGTTTCCTTCTGAAGTTTTGTGTTATTTTTTTCCTTATATAGGTTCTGCATATTTCTTCTGTTTTTTTTTTTTTTTAGGTATTTTTGTTTCTTGTTCCTACTATAAATGAGATCTTCACATTCTTATTTATTTTTTTTCTAACAGCTATGTTGAACTACAATTCACATACCTTACACCCCCATTTAAAGTATACAACTTAGTGCCTTCCATTATATTCAGAGTTGTGCAGCTATCACCATAGTCAGTTCATCACCTCAGAAGGAAACCGCACAGTCTCCCTAAACTACTTCCCATCCCCCTATCCCCAAGCAACTACCAATCTACTTTCTGTATGTATTTGCCTATTCTGAACCTTTCATATAAATCTGTGGTCCCCAGTCCGCAGGCTGCAGACTGGTATTCGTCCGTGGCCTGTTAAGGAACTGGGCTGCACAGCAGGAGGTGAGCAATGGGCAAGTGAGCTTCATCTGTATTTACAGCTGCTCCCCATCCCCCGCATCACTGCCTGAGCTCCACCTCCCCCAACCCCGTCTGTGGAAAAATTGTCTTCCATGAAACCCATCCCTGGTGCTAAAAAGGTTGGGGACTGCTGATAAATGAAATAACAATATATGGTCTCCTGTAATTGGTTTCTTTCACTTAGCATAGTGCTTTCAAGGTTCATCCACGTTGTGGCACATGTCAGTACTTCATTCTTTTTTATGACCGAATAATGGGCGCGGTGGCTCATGCCTGTAATCCTAGCACTCTGGGAGGCCGAGGTGGGAGGATTGCTTGAGCTCAGGAGTTTGAGACCAGCCTGAGCAAGAGCAAGACCCCGTCTCTACTATAAATAGAAAGAAATTAGCCAAACAACTAAAAATAGAAAAAATTAGCCGGGCACGGTGGTGCGTGCCTGTAGTCCCAGCTACTCGGGAGGCTGAGGCAGGAGGACTGCTTGAGCCCAGGAGTTTGAGGTTGCTGTGAGCTAGGCTGACGCCACAGCACCCCAGCCCAGACAACAGAGTGAGACTCTGTTTCAAAAAAAAAAAAATATTCCTTGGCCATAAAAAAGGGGTAACCATATGAAAGAGATAACCACATTTTATATATGCCCACAGCTGATGGGCATTTGCGTTGTTTTCCATGTATGGCTGTTTTCAATAATGCTTGTTTGAGTATTTGTGTACAAGTTTTTCTGTGGACCTATGTTTTCATTTTTCTAGGGTACATGTCTATAATAGTGTAATTACTAGGTCAAATGGTAACTCAGTTTAACATATCGCCACACTAGAAAAAAATTTTTTTTCCCTGGGGCCGTGGTGTTTTATTACGAAAACAGAATAAAAACTTTGAAAACAAAATGATCCTTTCTAATTTAATGAAAAATTTGTTTTTTATTGTTTTCTGTTCCTGAGTTGTATACAACTTGAAAAATAGTTCATGTGGCTCCCAAGGTGAAGAAACTTGTGAATTACATATGCTTCATGAGGCCCTGGGCTCTAAACTAGCATAAGTTAAATACAACTCATATGGCAGTTAATGTGTATGTTAACTTTTTGAGGAGCTGCCAGACTGTCTTTTAAAAATACTGTACTATTTTGTATTCCTATCCCTCATACAAGGGTTCTAATTTTTTATCCTCACCAATGCTTGTTGTTATCTTGCCTTTTAAAATTACATCTATCCAGGCCAGGTGTGGTGTCTCATGCCTGTAATCCTAGCACTTTGGGAGGCCAAGGCAGGAGGATAGCTTGAGCTCAGGAGTTTGAGAGTGGCCTGAGCAAGAGTGAGACCCCGTCTCTACTAAAAATAGAAAAAAATTAGCTGGGTGCAGTGGCATGCACCTTAATTCCAGCTACTTGGGAGCCTAAAGCAGGAGGATTGCTTGAGCCCAGGAGTTCAAGGTTGCTGTGAGCTAGGCTGACGCCATGGCACTCTAGCCCAGGCAATAGAGTGAGACTGTTGTATCAAAAAAAAAAAAAAAAAAAAATCGAAATTACATCCATCCTAGTGTATAGTGGTTTTGATTTTGCATTTCTCTGATGAATCATGACGATGAACATCTTTTCATGTGCTTGTCGTTTGTGTATCGTCTGGAGAAATACCTATTTAGATCCTTTGCCCACAGTTGGATTGTCTTTTTATTACTGAGTTGTAAGAGTTTTTTATATATTCTAGATAAAAGTTCATTGTCAAATATATGATTTACAAATACATTCTTTCATGCCATGGGTTGTCTTTTTACTTTCTTGATAGTGTCCTTTGAAGCACAAAAGTTAATATTGATGAAGTTCAATTATCTCTTTTGTTGCTTGTACTTTTGGTGTCATATCTGAAAATCTGTTGCCAAATCCAAGGTCATGAAAATTTACCCCTATCTTTTAAGAGTTTTGATAGTCTGACTCTTAAATTTAGGTCTTTGATCCATTTTGGGTTAAGTTTTAAATATCATATGAGGAAAGGATACAACTTCATTCTTGTGCATGAGACTGTTTGGTTATCCCAGCACCATTTTTACAAAAGACTGCTTTCCCCCATTGAATGGTCTTGGCAGCCTTTTTGAAAATCATTTGAGGCTTGGGCATGGTGGCTCACTCCTGTAATCCCAGCACTTTGGGAGACTTGAGTCAGGGGATCACTGGAGGCCAGGAGTTTGAGACCAGTGTGGACAATATAGTGAGATCTCTATCTCTACCATAAAAAATCAATTGGCCATAGATACGTAGGTTTATTTTTGGACTCTCAATTCTGTTCCATTGATCTATATGTCTATCCTTATGTCAGTACTACATTGTGTTCATTACTGTAGCTTTGTAGTCAAGTTGGAAGTTGGAAAATGTCAGTTTCCTTTGTCCTTTTTCAAAATTATTTTGGGTATTCTGGGTCCCTTGAGTTTCCACATGAATTTAGGATCAGCTTGTCAGTTTCTACAAAGAAGCCAGCTGGAATTCTGACACAGATGGTGGTGAATCTGTATATCAAGTTGAAGAATATTATCATCTTAACAATGTTAAGTCTTCTGATCCATGAACATAGGGGTATCTTTCCATTTATTTAAGTTGTCTCTAACAGTTTCAACTATATTTTGTATTTAATGGAGTATAAGTTTTGCACTTATTATTAAATATATTCCTAAGAATTCTTTTTTTCCCCCATAATTTAAAAATTTTTTTGGTAGAGATGGGGTCTTGCTCCTTTTTTGGCCTCCCAAAGTGTTGGGATTACAGGTGTGAGCTACCATTCCCAGACAGAATTTTATTCTTTCTGATGCTATTGTAAATGAAATTGTTTTCTAAATTTGACTTTTGGATTGTTCATTGCTAATGTGTGGACATGCAGTTGACTTTGTATATTCATCTTGTATCCTGCAACTTTGTTGAACTCACTCTTTTTTTGTTTTTTTTGGTAGATTCCTTAGCATTTTCTATATACAGTATCCTGTCATCTGTGAATAGTAACAGTTTTACTTACTTCTTCCAATTAGGATGCCTGTTTTTTCATATACCCCCTTTTTAATTAAATCTGTATCTTTATTCGGCCCCATCAGTGATTTTCAGAGTATGATCTGTGAAATCTTGGAGATCCCAGAGAGCTTGTCAAAGGGTCTTCAAGACATTATTTTTAATTATGTTGACATTATCATTGATAATGCAGAGGTGTGGTGTGTAAAACTGCTGTCCACTTTGCATGAGACAAGGCAGTGGCACTAAGTAGTTACTGTATTCTTCGCTGCCAAACACATGCCGTTTAAAAAAAATACATATTGGCTGGGCGCGGTGGCTCACACCTGTAATCCTAGCACTCTGGGAGGCCGAGGTGGGAGGATCGCTCAAGGTCAGGAGTTCGAGACCAGCCTGAGCAAGAGTGAGACCTCGTCTCTACTGAAAAAATAGAAAGAAATTAGCTGGACAACTAAAAATATATGGAAAAAATTAGCTGGGCATGGTGCCACATGCCTGTAGTCCCAGCTACTCAGGAGGCTGAGGCAGGAGGATCGCTTGAGCCCAGGAATTTGAAGTTGCTGCGAGCTAGGCTGATGCCACGGCACTCTAGCCGGGCAACGGAGTGAGACTCTGTCTCAAAAAAAAAAAAAAAAAAAAATGTGTATATATATATACACACACACACACACACACACACACACACACCCATGTCCTTGATAATGCAGTGAAAATTATTAATTTTATTACATTTCAGACTTCGTGTACATGTCTTTTTAATATTCTGTGCTATGAAGTGAAAAGTTCATATAAAGCATTTCTGGTGCATATTGCAGTAAGATGGTTGCCTTGGAAAAATGGACATGTGATTGAGTTGTGAGGTAGCTGGTTTTTTCATGAAACACCATTTCTGTTTGAATGAATGACTGACTCACAAGGTTATTCAGATTTTTGATCTCTGACAGGCATTTTATTAAATAAACAAAGCAAGCATGTTACTTCAAGGAAGACTGATAATGTTAGTTGCCAATGATAAATTTTGAGCTTTCAACCAAAAATTAGAATTTTGGAAAACTTGTACCTGGCACTGTGAGCTTGACAGCTGCCCAAGAGTTAGATTTTTCTGGTGAGATTTATGGGACTATCGATGATGTAATTTTTTGATACTGTGTAATAAAATGTGCTAACATTTGAAAGATCTGCATAACTTAGTGAACCAGTAATTTCCAAATCGCCAATGCATGATGTTACAAAATTATGGGTGGGCAAAAGATCTATTCATAGGCTAAGGTAGATCATGGCTTTTATTGTAACAGAATACTGATCCGATACCAGTTTTCAAATTGAAACTAATTTTAAGAAATTACCTCTCATTGACTTTTGGTGTAATATCAAAGAAGAAAATATCCAACATTACTTGACAAGGTTATTAAAATATTTCTGCTTCCAACTTCAGATCTCTTGAGGATGGGTTTTCTTCATATACCTCAACCAAAACCATATATGGGCACAGAAAGAATCCAGAAGCAGAACTGTCTATTAAGCCAGACCTAGATTTTCAAAACTGTATTAGCTATTTTGCTTGTCTCACTGATTTTTTTTTTAGCGGAGAATATTTATCTAATGAATTTATTTATAAACTAATATATAAATATTTCTAAGTG
Organism: Indri indri; assembly: GCA_004363605.1. NCBI lineage: Eukaryota > Metazoa > Chordata > Mammalia > Primates > Indriidae > Indri > Indri indri. The sequence continues at coordinate 20,714 of RJWJ010006648.1, read as the reverse complement.
TTAGTTCCTAATACAGTAAATGTTGGTAGTTATAAACCACCTACACATAAGCTCTTTTAAGTCTTAAATATTTAAGTGTGTAATAGGGAGTCTGGAAAACAAAAAGTTTGACAACTGCTGGGCTGCATAATCTTAAAATTTTCTCCTTCCTTACTCAGGGTTTTGTTACTTCAGTCCTTTAAGTGTGGAGATTACCCAAGGTTTAGTCCTTTGGTCTATATTTTATGAAGAAATGGAAGTAAGGATTCAATCTGCTCTCATGACTTCACTTTTCATACAACTTTCAGAGTATATTTCTAGCCCGGACCAATTTTCCAAGCTTCAGTCCTATATCCTTGTTAGTGCTAGACATTTCGATGTAAGTATTCTGCTTTGTCATCAAATTCAACAAAAGGGAAATCAAATCCTTTATATTGTTCTCATGTTTATTCTCTTTCTTGCTTCTTTACCCTGAATCTTGCTTATGTGAATTTCTCACACTTGAATCTATAATATTTTAGTACTTCACTCCTTTCCAGACCTTTGAATAATGCCTCTGGAACTTTAATGTGTAGATGAATCACCTGGGATCTTAGAAAACATGAAGATTCTTAGTCTGAGGTTTTGCCTGAAGAGTCTTTATTCTAACAAGCTTCCAGGTGATGCTGATACTGTTGGTCCTTGGAACACACTTCGAGTAGCAAGGCCTTAGACTACTTTAATTTGGTTTACTCTGTTCTGTGTTTTTGTTGCAGTGTATTTGAATTCTTTTTATTTGCAAGATTATATAAGACGTTGTTATTTTATATAGTTAATTTAGATTTACTCCCATTTACTCTGTTGCTCTTCCTTCTTTTTTGCTTCTCCGGCCTTTAATCTGGGATCATTTTTCTTTTAGCATTTCATTAGTGTGGTTCTGCTGTTGACAATTTTTTCCAGTGTTTGCTTGTTTTCTAAAATGGAGATAAAGCATATGTTCAGACAAGCAAACAATGAACTGGGATATTGACTTACAGTTTGCCTGTTACTAATGCTTCTTCCAGCAAGTCATTCCATTGTCCCTGGCTCCTGTTGTTTCTACTGAGAAGTCTGCCATCAGTTTTACTGTTGCTTCTTTGAAGATAACTTTTTTTCTCATCTGCTTAGTTTTAAGATTTTCCCTTTGTTTTTGGTCTTCAGCAGTTTTACTGTGATGTGTCTACATCTGTTTTCGTATTTTTCTTGGGATTCATAGTGCTTCATGAATGTGTGATTTCAGTTTTTTAAAGTTTGTTTTGGAAGTACTTAGGCATTATTTCTACATGTGTAGTTCCTGCCCCATTCTTTCTTTCTCACTTATGCCTTTTTATCATCTTCCTTGTTTCTTTTGCTTTCTTCTATATTTTCCATCCTTTAGTCTTTTGTGTCTCCGTGCTCTTGAGTCTGGATGTTTTCTTTGACCCATCTTTCTTTTTCTAACCCTCTCTTAATCTGTGTGTAATCTGATATTAAAGCCATTTATTGATCTCAGTTTCAGATATTGTATCTTTTAATTCTTAAGCTTTTGATTCTTTTTTTAATAGTCTTCAGAACTTTGCTGAAATTCGCCACCTTATCTATTATCTTGAATGTCTTACTGTAGAGTTAGGTCTGATAACTAATATGTAGTCTTCTGTTTTATTGTCTTCTTGTTTTCCCCCTCCACGTTTTTGGTTATACGGTATGTGGTGGTGTTTTTTGGTATGCCTGGTCATTTTAAAACTTTATTATAGAAAAATTTAAACTTAAAGAGTCATGTGTAGAAGTGGGAAGGTTTGTGGGCAGTGAACACTTATGTGTGTCCATCACCCAGTCAACCTTTACCAACAAATGGGCAATTTTGTTTCATCTGTACCCTACCCATTCCCTCTCCCTCACTCATTGGATTATTTTGAAGCCAATCCAGGTATTATGTGTTATCTGTAGATATTTCAATAGTTTTCATGGTTTTTTAGTTTTTAGAGACAGGGTCTTGCTCTGTTGCCCAGGCTGGATGTTTAGTGGTGTCAGCACAGCTCACTATAGCCTTGAACTGAAGGCTCAAGTGATCCTCCCATCTCAGCCTCCTGAGTAGCTAGGACTGCAGGTGTGTGCCACCATTGCCAGGCTAAAATTTAAATTTTTTTTAGTAGAGACGTGGTCTTGCTGTGTTGCCCAGGCTAGTCTCGAACTACCGGCCTCAAGCAATCCTCCTGCCTTGGCCTCTCAAAGTGCTGGGATTACAGGCGTCAACATAGTTCTTTAAAAGACAAATACTTTTTTTTTTTTTTTTTTTTTTGAGACAGTGTCTCACTCTTTTGCCCAGCCTAGAGTGAGTGCCGTGGTGTCAGCCTAGCTCACAGCAACCTCAAACTACTGGGCTCAAGTGATCCTACAGTCTCAGCCTCCTGAGTAGCTGGGACTACAGGCATGTGCCACCATGCCCGGCTAATTTTTTCTATATAGTTTTAGTTGGATGATGAATTTCTTTCTAATTTTTTGTAGAGGCGGGCTCTCATTCTTGCTCAGGCTGGTCTCGAACTCCTGAGCTCAAATAATCCGCCCGCCTCGGCCTCCCAGAGTGCTAGGATTACAGGCGTGAGCCACCGTGCCCGGCCTAGACAAATAACTTTTAAATATAGAATCACAGTATAATTATCACAAGTAAAAAATTAAGAGTAATTTCTCTTTTTTAACTATTTTTTAAATTTAAATTTTATTTTATTTTTTTTTAGAGATGGGGCATCGCTGTATTGCCCAGGTTGGTCTCCAACTCCTGGGCTGAAGTGATCCACCTGCCTCAGCCTCCTGAGTAGCTCAGTCTACAGGCATGTGCCTTAGTTTTGATTTGTATAATAAGTTTTGAAATCAGGAAGTGTGAATCCTGATTTGTCTTTTCCAAAGATTGTTTTGATTCTTCAGGGTCACTTGAGATTCTGTATGAATTTTAGGGTAGATTTTTCTATTTCTGCAAGAAAGTTGTTGGGATTTTGATAGGGATTGTTTTCACTGTGTAGATCACTTTGGGTAGTGTTGATATTTAACAATATTAAGTCTTCCAATCCATGAACATGGGATTTTCCTTTTTTGATTGTTCATTGCTAGGGTGTAGAAATGCATCTGCTTTTTGTGTTTTGATTTGTATCCTACAACTTCGTTGAAATCATTTATTCTAACAGTTCTTTTTGTGGAATCGTTAGGTTTTCCTGTGGGTTTATGTGATCTGTCAAGAGAGGTAATTTTGCTTCTTTTCTTTCCAGTTTCTTTTTCTTGCCTGATTGCTGTGACTAGAATTTCAAGTGCTATGTTAATAGAAGTTGTCAAAGTGACCATTTTGTCTTATTCCTGATCTTAGAGAAACTATGATGTTAGCTGTGCATCTGGCTCTGATAAAATGCTCTTCCCTTAGCTTTCTGGTTCTGGGGTGGATATAATGGAATGATTTGGAAAGTTTGTGTTGGTTTGGAATTAAGCTGTCCTGGACCTCTGGTGAAGATGAGTGTCTACTACACATATGCTTTTTTCTGAATGTGTGCCCTTTGTGTTTTGTGTTAGAGCGGGAAATGATGGTTGTAGCTTGTTGTGTACTGTGGTCCCTTCTCCTTGCTGAAATCACACAATCCAAGAGCTTAGTTTTAGTGGTCACCTCATCTTATCTCCCCACTATATCTTATTCTGTCCAAGTTGCTAGATTTTGTTGTCAGGGTCTTCTGCCTGATGGTTGGTAGTGTCTTTGGCATTCAGACCCTCAGGTGTGATCTAGGTCCCAAAAGCTTGGTCTTCAGAATGGGTGCTAATAACTGTTTGTTTGTCATATACTTTTGCCCTGTGCTTTCTCCTTTCCCTGGCCAAGAGAATTTTTTTTTTCACTCCTCCTGGGCTAGTCTTTACGATCAGAGAGGAATCTTCCAACCTCCTAGTTGGGCTATCAGCATTTCTGGAGCTGAGAGTAGAGGAAGAGTGCCATAAGTCTCAATATTGAGTATATAGTTTGATCAAGTACAAGGCATGTTTTTTTTTTTTTTTTGAGACAGAGTCTCACTCTGTTGCCTGGGGCGAGTGCCGTGGCGTCAGCCTAGCTCACAGCAACCTCAAACTCCTGGGCTCAAGCAATCCTACTGTCTCAGCCTCCCGAGTAGCTGGGACTACAGGCATGCGCCACCATGCCCGGCTAATTTTTTCTATATATATTTTTAGCTGTCCAATTAATTTCTTTCTGTTTTTGGTAGAGACGGGGTCTCGCTCTTGCTCAGCCTGGTCTCCAACTCCTGAGCTCAAACAATCCGCCCGCCTCGGCCTCTCAGAGTGCTAGGATTACAGGTGTGAGACACCGCGCCCGGCCCAAGGCATGTTTTTTTTGTTTGTTTGTTTGTTTTTTTTGAGACAGAGTCTCACTCTTTTGCCTGGGCTAGAGTGCCGTGGCATCAGCCTAGCTCACAGCAACCTCAAACTCCTGGGCTCAAGCAATCCTACTGTCTCAGCCTCCCAAGTAGCTGGGACTACAGGTATGCACCACCATGCCCGGATAATTTTTTCTATATATTTTTAGTTGTCCAGATAATTTCTTTCTATTTTTTTTTTTTTTTAGTAGAGACGGGGTCTCGCTCTTGCTCAGGCTGGTCTCGAACTCCTGAGCTCAAACGATCCGCCCGCCTCGGCCTCCCAGAGTGCTAGGATTACAGGCATGAGCCACCACGCCCAGCCAGGCATGTATTTTTAAAACATAAATTAATACAGCAGTAATAGTATCAGCACCTGAAAATAAAAAAAATAAAATAGAAAAACCCATAAATTAACTTCATATACAGCTGGTAAATGAAGGAAAGATTTTGGTATAATGGAACATCTTACTGGTTCTTCTGGGATTTCCCACTTGCATTAATGTTTACAGTGATCCTGACAAGCTTTCTTGAGATTAAAGAGAAGACCCTAGATTGCTATGAAAAAACAGTAAAAAAGCTGACAGTCCTCAGAAATGCCTTCTTGTACATTTAATGATTGGTTTGGTGGCTGCAAGGACCCTTAATGTTTTCTCCTTTGTAAATCTATGTGAGGAAGCTGGAGAAGGTGAAAGGCATTAAACTGATGGATTCATGAGAATGGTTATTTTCAATTTTTAATTCTTTGGGAAGCAGTCTTTTAATTAGAACTGAATGTTCTCAAGCATTTTCATGTCAAAAAAGGAAGCATGGACCTCATGGTCTAGAGCTGCAGAGGTTTGATTGACACTGGTTAGGTACAAGTGCCAATAGAGATTAAACTGTGCTAGCATTTGTTTATTTTAAATCAGATTAGTTATTAATTTTATGAGTGCCTTGGGTGTAAAGTTTCATGGGTTTTGAGTAGTTGGCTTCTAACATCGTTTTACCATCACCTTATCGTTCATTAGCGTAAAATTTTGCATAACAGGCTTCTCAAGAATGCTTATGTGACATAGTAGGAAATGCCAATTACATAGACATTTACATATTTTCAATATGATACTCCTGGCTTTCAGCTGCATGATTTTCTGAAGACCAGGTATTTGAGGCTCAACATTTCCAAAGAGAAAACATAGTCTTTTGGGAAGTGCGTGCGCGTGCGTGTGTGTGTGTGTGTGTGTGTGTGTGTAGGGGAAAGGGGAGGGGGGGAATGGAAGGGAGAGTCTAACTGCTTCTTAATAAGCTTTTAATCTTTTTTAGCTGCACCTGTATTTCTGTACTCAGTGCTTTCTAATTCCTGAGCTTTTCTGAGGTTTCATGGGAAAAAATTAGCCTGCTTCTCTTCCCTACTATCAGCCTGTTGTTTCAGCTTGATTTACTTTACTAAATCTGGTGTAATTTTCTCCCAAAATTTACTTGTTTTTGCCCTTACGGATTTATGTTTTATTTTCTCCTGTCATTTTAGTGAGGTTTTGGAAGAGAGTGGAGGCAAAAGGGTATGTTGATTTTTGGTATATTTAACTGGAAAAATTTAGTTATAAAATAGGTCAGACCTATGGAAAAACCCCAAGATACCCATGTATCTGCCAGATTTAATAGAATAACATTTTATTTTGACTTTTTAAAAAGAAATAATAATTGGCTGATATTGCTAAAAGCACATCCTCTATTGTCTTCATCCTTTACCCCAGATGTAACCATTCTTTTGATGTTGGTTTGTATCATCACAGTGTGTTTGTACTATAATTGTATGTGAGTCCACAGCAAACACATGGTGTGGGGTGTGTGTATGTGTAAAAAGTTAAATGATCTCATACTTTCTGTCCTTTGGCAACTTGCCATTTTTATTCATTTTGAATTTATGCATTAGATATTTTGATACATAGAGATTGAGCTTATTAACTTAATTATCCATTTATCTTCTAATGGACAGTATTTTTCGGTTCACTCATCTCAGTCCGGGTTCTTTATCACTCTACTAGAAGTAGTCTTTTCTTATTTTTTAAAAAATATGTCCTCTTCCTCCAGTTAAATTTTTGATTTACGTTATATTCTTACAAACTACCCAGGAATAAGGGATACAAATGGTTTGTTATTTTAATCTTTTCTTTCTTTCTCTTTTTCTTTCCCTTTCTTTCTCTCTTTCTCCCTTTTTCTCTCCCTCCTTCTCTTCTCCCCTCCCTCCCTCCCTTCCTTCCTTTCTTCTATTTTTCTCTTTCTTTCCTTTTTTTGATACAGGGTCTCACTCTGTTTCCCAGGCTGGAGTGCCGTAGTGCAATCATAACTTACTGCAGTATTTGAACTCCTGGGCTCAAGCAATCTTCCCACCTCAGCCTCTGGAGTAGCTGGGACTACAGGTGTACACCACCACGCCCAGCTATTTTTCTTTACCTTTTTTAGAGAGAGAGTCTCAGTATGTTGTCCAGGGTGTTCTTGAACTCCTGGCCTCAAGCGATCCTCCTTCCTCAGCCTCCCGAGTTGCTGGGATTACAAGGGTGAGCCACCTTGTAAAAGTTTAAGGTGTTCAGCCTTAAACTTTTAATGTCAGATCCCAGGTAGGTATAGTATAAATTTTGTTCGTAAAAAAACAACTTTAGGATAATATGCTCTATTCCTTTTGTGTTTTGTTTTAGTTTTTATTAAATAACGTGTATTTAAAAAGTCAAATGGTTTTACAAGGCTTCTAACAAAAAACAGCAGTCTCTTGCTGTTGCCCTACCTTTCTCTCTTAGAGGTAATCCCTTTCTATTTTATCTGATTTTCCTCTCAGCTTTTCACCTGACTGTATCTAAATAATAAGATTATATTACTATTTCTTGATATACGTTTTCAATTGTCAACTGCTAGGAAAAGTCTTTTGGTCTCTTGAATTCCTCGTGTGGAAGAGGATTAGCTCTTTTAGCCTTGCTATACCCTTCTGATTTTGTTTTTTTGAATCAGTATTGTGTATATGTTAGGACAATGTAAACACTGTTCACTCCTGAGCCAGGTAGTATACTGTAATTACACATTCCCTAACTTGGACAGTTTTTTTCATTCCTGTGATTAGTAGTTGCCATGGTTATGTGTGTGTATGTTTATTTTCCATCTGCATCTAATTCTTCTGCAGGCTTGAGGTATTTAAAATTCTTTACTGTAAAAGAGTAAAAACTCTTTTCATTTAAATCAAATGTAAACTACATGTTCAGTCCCCGCACCTTGGAACTGTCTTACTTAGAGCTCTTTATTCTCTTGCTCCTATCTGAACTAGTGTTCTTAGGGTCTATACATAGTAATCATCCAAGGATTTCTCTTCACATCATCCTGGGGTTTTTCTTTAAACATGGACTTCTTTACCTAGAATGCTTTAATCTCTTTTTATCTTTTTTAATGCATAATTTCTTAACATTTCAGTCTTTGCTTAAAAATCTCCCCCTCTCTGCCTGGCCTAGCATGGTGGTGCACACCAATAGTCCCAGCTATTTGGGAGGCTAACACAGGAGGATCACTTGAGCTCAGGAGTTTGAGGCTATAGTGTGCCATGGTTTTATTGTGAATTACCATTATGCTCCAGCCCTGGCAACATAGTGAAACCCCATATCTTAAAAACAAAAAATTTACCCCCTCAGAAAGTCTTCGTGACTCACCATTCTAAGGTGAGTTATCTGTATTATTTGCTGCATGACGCCCTATTTGGTTTCTTCTTGGCACTTACCACAATATGCATATTTTTATCTACCCATTTATCTCTTTTTGTCCTTGCTGTTTGTCACTAGACTAAGTTCCATGACATGGGGACTGTTGTTATTTCATTCACCACTAAATATCTAGTACCTAACACATAAAATGTTCAACAAATATAAATAAATACATAAATGATGACTTCTATAATTACTGAAGTTAAATGCCATGGATTATCTGTCTTACTGGCCTCTATTTGTCTAGCATGGAGTTGGCAAACTGTGGCTCATGGGCCAAATTGGACCAGCTTCTTGTTTTTTAACTTGATCTTGTTCATTTGTTTACATATTATCTATGACTGCTTTCATGGTACCAGAGCAGAATTGCATAGTTGTGACAGAGAACATATATGGCCTTCAAAACCTAAAATATTTACTTTTCTTTACAGAAAAATTTGCTGAGCTGACTTCCAATCTTGTATAATCAAACATTTTATATTAGAAAACTTAGCCAAACTGCGTATTTCTTTATATAGTTCCTCTTCTCAATTTAAGTTTAGATTCCTTACATACTGGTACATATTGTATATAAAATGTCAGTGTGTCAGTCAGGGCTCAGAAAATTGAAGAGAAAATTTAATCAAGGGAAATAATTGCACAGATCTTGAGTGTTTGAAGAAGGAACCTGGAGGAAACCCAGAGATGATGATAACTGCAGAAAGCAGCCAGTCTTCCCTAAGGCTGGGAAAACAAAGGGAAAGAGGGTTGTCAGAATCTAATAACTTGAAGGAAGGCGCTGCAAAGGAAGCTATGACTTCAAGGAAGATACACTGCCTGGCTACTACTGCTGGTATCTCTGAGAGAAGTATCATGAGACTAGTTCTTAGAATGTTAGGCTGAAGGCTGGAATCATTGCTGCTTCTGGGTGATGCTTTCAGATATAGCAAGCTGACAAGGCCTTGGTCTCTCCTCCTGCCTTCCAGTCCTCTTCTAGTGCCCTATAGGAACTGGAGGAAGATGATCTTAACAGGAAGCCAGCTGGAAACGAAAAATGTAGCTTGCAGGGTCCCAGCCCCAGCATCACAAAGCATAGAACAGAAGGGCAGATTTGGAGTTGAGAGGTAATACCAGAATGACTGGCAAAGTGCCCCCCTCCCAGTGACATCTGTCAAAAATCTATTCTTAAGCTCAAATTAGTCATTAGTTAAATAAACTAAGACTTATTTTCTTTGGTGAAAGCAAAAGAATAATTATCTGAAATGTTTGCATTTGTAAGTCTAGGCTTTATTTTGAGGTATTGGCTCTAATGTTAGTTTAGCATTATTTAGTCATAATTTTAAAAATTCCTTTTTCTACTTTATTTCAGTATCAGATGTAGAAGGTGGTGATGGACTGCAGCTCAGAAAGGAACATACGCTCAAAATATTTGCTTATATCAATTCCTGGACACAGAGGTATGTATATAGGTATTTTGAAGACTAATTTTGTGAGTTGTATTTTAAATTGCCATTCTTTGTCATGAAATTTTCCTTTTAGGATGTTGGATTGGATACCTTTAGTCATTAAGTGACAGTTTGTCAATATTTATTAAATCTTCTTACCCATTAAGTCGATTATGAATCTGTTTTTAAAACAGAATAAAAATCGATTCCTTCCTTTCACCTTCTCCTTCATTATGGGAATGTCTGAAATTCTGAAAAAATCGTTTTGTGTGATTAAAGAATTTTTATGGCATAGCTGGAGGCTTGTAACAAACTTAATCATTGAAAAAAAAATGAGGATTGTGCTAGGGGACTCTTTGAGGCCTCTTGCTGTTTGTTACTTTTTTATAATAATTACGTTTATTAGACTGATTTCTAAATAATACATATATTGAGAATATAGAGAATAAAACTGTAGGGGACACCATTGTTGATATAATCAAAGTGTATAACTAGGATTTGCAAATTGCTGTTCCTCAATGTGATTTTAACTGGTCATGGCTAATCCTTTTTCCCCCTCGAATAAACCAATGAAAATAATAATTTTTAAAATTTGTGTACCTATCCAATTTAAACTTCTTAGTCTTTCTAAAATTTTTATGGATGAGAATGTTTGAAACATTGTGTGCAGTGATTAATGAATATGTTAAGTGCAGCATTACGTAAATGAATGTTCTGAGGTACACAGTCTAGCTGATCATAGGAGTTTAGCAGAATAGTTTAATTTCAAACAGTATCCCTTTTTCTTTTATTTTTTCCTTCTCTCTTTCAATAAAATTGGTAGATTCTTTTGTTCCAAATGAATTGGTAGGTTTTTGTTGAAAACTTGTGTACCATCATTATTGGCATTTCTTTTCTGAGTTTCAGCCAGCTCAATTTTTTTTTATTAAGCTTAGCATTGGTGGTTATTTCATTATGGGTGGAATAGAAGAATGAATATAATACTAATATGTTTATGATTTAAAATTAACATAGTCTAAAGTGATTTGTTGAGAAATGTTGCATCTGAGTCATAAATTTGAATTTATTATAACTACAGCTAGGTGGCAACATGTTATACTAGGAAAAAAGACACACTTCTAATTTCAGGATCTGTGGGCATGACACTGAATATAATGAAATCCAGAGAAATAAAATCATTTTCCTAAAGTCTCACCACTAGTTATTGGTAGAGTTGGGGTAAGAGTTATATTTTCCCATTCCTAGTCCACTTTTGTTCTAGAGGCTTATTCTTAATCCCTATATTAAGAAGTTTTGGCCGGGCGTGGTGGCTCATGCCTGTAATCCTAGCATTCTGGGAGGCCGAGGCGGGAGGATCATTTGAGCTCAGGAGTTCGAGACCAGCCTGAGCAAGAGCGAGACCCCGTCTCTACTAAAAAAAATAGAAAGAAACTGGCTGGACAACTAAAAATATGTAGAAAAAAAAAAAATTAGCCGGGCATGGTGGTGCATGCCTGTAGTCCCAGCTGCTTGGGAGGCTGAGGCAGGAGGATTGCTTGAGCCTAGGAGTTTGAGGTTGCTGTGAGCTAGGCTGATGCCATGGCACTCTAGCCCAGGCAACAGAATGAGACTCTTGTCTCAAAAAAAAAAAAAAAAGTTTTAAACTGGAGTCAGTGAATGAGAATGAAATTATAAAGGAAATTTTGATATGTACAGTTTTAGGCAGTTATTCATTGGTTTCATCAGAATATGAAACTGTTGAGAGCCTCTGCTTTACCTCATGCTGCTCAACAGTATAGTGATTAAGAGTAGGGCCTTGGAGCCAAATAGACATGGATTCCAGTCCTGCTTTATCTCCCGTGAACTGGATGTTAACTTCTATAAGCTCTCACTTCCTCATTTGTGAAAATAGAATAATAAAGCTGCTAATATCTTCGTGAGATTGTGAGGAAACTAAGTACTTAGCACAATATTTGGTAAAAGTACTTAGTAAACACTTTTTTAAATTAAAGTTGTTAAAATTTATTTTGGAACATGAAATATAAATTGAAGGGTAGACAAGCTAAAATAACGCATGAAAGACCAAACTGGAAAACACAGTTTGTAGTATTTATAATTCTGTTCACATGTCAATAAGTATGAACAGCTTTTAGCTGGTAGTAGTAAAAGTAGAATGCTATACTTCTAATTGTTAATGTTGATAAAGGGGAGAAGTGAAAATAAAATATTTAGTTGGGTCATAGTGCTTTCTAGTAACAGTCTTTGCCTATTTTCTCCTCTCCCCCCAACCCCTAAATTATTAAACATCAGAAAATATTGTTGCCTAGATTAAGATTGTGGTTCTTACAGGGGATAAATAGCTATTAATAAAACACAGTTAATCTGCAAAAGGAATTCTTAACTTGGGGCCCATGGACCACAGGAGCCCATAAATGATCCTTAGCAAGCTAATGAACCCATAACATTTGACACAAAATGTTATTTATGTTTCCTGGGAGAAGAGTGTTAATAGTTTTCATAAGATTATCAGTGGAAGATTACCAATAGTTAAGAATTGTTTTTTGGGCTGGTGGCTCATGCCTGTAATCCCAGCACTTTGGGAGGCTGAGCGGGGAGAATGGCTTGACCCCAGGAGTTCCCAGGTTGCAATGAGCCATGGTTACACCACTGCAGTCTAGCCTGGGCAACAGCGTGAGACCCTGACTCTTCTAAACAAAAACCAAAAACCTGACGTATTGACTGGAATGTAGGCAAAGGAGAAAGATCACTTAAAAAATAGTATATTGACAAGAATTTAATATTTATAAACATTATAAAGATTTTTATATTATTTTTTCTTAAATGATACATTCATTATAAAAAAAAAAACACCTTTAAGAAAATATAGAGAATGAAAGTTAAAAAAAACCCCAAATAACATGCCACCACCCAGAGTAACGACTGGTAACTTTTTGTGTATATCCTTGGTAGGAGATTGTGAACAGTATAGTTTAAGATTTTACAAAAATGTGGTTTTACTGTATGTTTTATAATCTGATCTTTAATGTATGGTTTACTGTGGTCAGTCTCTCCATGTCATCAAATATCACATATGTCTTCATCTGTAATTGCTATGTAATAGTCATACAGCTTCAACTCCTTTTGTCTATAAAATTAGGGAAGTTAGTTACACATGTTGGTTTAACAGATTATCATCATTTTGTTAACGTTGCCTTAGTGATTAGGAATGGAATAGGAGGGAAACTAATTCAGAGAATGAGGATAGAAAAGAATTGGAGAATAAATTGAAGACTATAAATTAGGGAAAGAGCATCTAAGGATCTGAAATGAATATGGTGTGTGACAAAAGGACTGATAACACAAGGCCAAGTTCTTCATGTAGGAAACATTGCTAATTTTTTGTTTGTTTTGTTTTTTACTTGTTTTAAGCTTATTATAAGACAAGCTTAGGTGTATATATCTTGTAATTTCCACATTCTTTAGCAGACATTCAGAGCTCTTTGCTCTCTCCTACCTCTCTACTTTTTAACTTGATATCAGCATTTCTCCCCTGTATGAACTCTGGTTGCCAGCCTGGGTGAGGTTCTGTCAGATCTTTGTATTTTCAGGCTACAAATAGTACCTTTTATACTTGTCATTTGTGCTTAATGTTTGAAGCTATTGCTTTAGGTTTTCATTGTTTTAATAAATTTTATTTTTTATAACAGTATTAGAGGCTATTGCTTTTGAATAGGTTAATGTATGTGCTCCACTCATTAAGGCTCTGCCTTTTATTTTGACATCAAGAAATTTGACCAATGGGATACTGATATTGACTACTATTTAAAGTATTGCTTTTCTAGTTCATACGTAAAACAATTTTTGGTGAGGTTGAATGCTGTGGAGTAGTAGTCCTTTCATGCTTTCAGCAGTACGAGGCTGGGGCAAATGATGTTAGACCCATTGGAATCTTTTTTGGTAGATGGAATTCTAGAATCCAGCTTGGGAATCATCCATTTGACATGCAGGTTCCTCATGAATGTTTATTTAATATTAATTTTATTAAAGCTACATACTTTATGCTAGGCATTTAGAAATTATCAGTGCATTTTTTAAAAAAATGTAAGCGCATTCCAGTCAGGTGGGCAGTATATAATCTACTTGGATAAGGGAATATTAATAGGCTGGAAATAACAGGGTAGGCCTGAGGAGAAATAGGATAAGCTTGGATAGTGGCAGGGTATGAATGATATTGATGTATAAACAGGTAATATTTTTAAAAAATCAATTGGTAAGAAAAGGCCTATAATAAGAAAATATGTCTGTTGTCTCCTCAGCCTCCTGTTCTCAACTCTTTCAGATGTTGGTTTTAGTATTAACCTTTGTAGAGTATTCTGAAATGCTGTTATATGCTTTACTGTTGTTGCTTCATTTATCAATTTTAGGAATAACTCATGAACTTCTTTTTAATGATATGTAAGGATTTCATTCTTTTACCCTTCCCCACCCTCTCAGTATAGTTATATCAGTCCTAAGGGTAGAATCTAAAAGTAAAAATATTGCTTAGTCATGAGCCAAAAAAGATTCTGTAGTTCATTTTATATCTTATACATTCTCTGTTTCCTAGGGTTTACTGACTTGTTTTCATTCAGTTAATTTCCTATGTATGCATCACTAATTCTTCCCAAACTCTTCAACCCTTTTTAGTACTAGTTTTTATATTATACATCATTAGGTGATCCATTATTTCTGTGCCCCTCCCAGTCTCATTTGGCCTTTATCTTCCTGCTCTAGTTTGTATTGATTGTTCTCTAGGGTTTTTAATAAACTGCTATCTTGCTTTCAGATCTCATCCTTGAAATTTCTTTTGCTTTTCTCTTGTATTGGATCTCCAGTTGCCTGGATTCCATCTTTATTGGCTTACTTCCTTGTTTTGTTAGGAGGACATCTTTTCTGAGGAAGGATACATGGGTCTAAAAATGTTTTTTAGACCTTCCAATCCTAAAATATTTTTTCTGCCTTTATATTAATACTTATTGATAGCTTTTGTTGGATACAGAATTGTGGGTGGAAAATTATTTTCTATCAGAATTTTGAAGTATTGACCCATTGTATTCTAGATTCTAATATTTCTTTGGAAAAGATTAGCTATTTTTATTGTGGAGCTTTTGATTGTTACTCTTATCGCCCTTCCTGAAAGCTTTTAGGATCTTTATTCCTCTTCAGCTTCAGAAATTTCATGATGGTATCTGCTTTGCAGGCCTTTCAGTTCTGAAAATCTTGTTTCATAATTTCCTCACCTCCCTATTTTCTATTCTGCCTTCCTGGAACTATTATTAGTCAGATCTTGTACTTTCTTGATTATTTACTTTTCTTTTTCTTTCCATTATTATTATTTGTTCTACTTGGTGGGAGATTTCTTCCTTTTTTCCTCCTGGACCTTCTGTTGAATTTTATAAATTCCCGTAGTTTTAATTGGTTTTTAAATTATAAATGATGTATATACATAAAGGTATATAATATATTTGTAGATATTAAAGGGGCTCTATAATGTAATCTGAATTTATATTGTTATAACTTTCTGTTCTTTCAGTAATCTATCTTATGTCTCTCAGGATATAATTTATATTTTACACATAAACTTATTCGTTCCCTGTTTCACATCCCACTACAGATATACTAAAGGAAAAAAAACATGTAGCTCCATAAGGGCAGAAATAATGGAACAATGTTTACGGTTAAAACTTTTTTTTTTTTTTTTTGACTTCTTACATTTTATCTATTTCCTCTGAATTTCTTTTTGTTCTTATACCATTTGTTTTTATCTGTCTTTGGTGATGTAGGCTTTTCTTGAAAGTCTTATTATCTGAGGCTATCCTTTCGTGGTCAAGAGAGTGGTACTAAAAAGTGAGCTGGAAGTTTAGTATGGGTATATGATAGTAAAATGGTAAGTAGGCTTTAGGCTTGTTTTCTGAGAATAAATGGACTTTTCTCTTGGACTGTCGATATTCTCCAAGAGAGGTGTCTTTCAGTTTTTGGCTTTGAGGTATGTTAGTCTGATTGTTGG
Source organism: Indri indri (assembly GCA_004363605.1). Lineage (NCBI taxonomy): Eukaryota > Metazoa > Chordata > Mammalia > Primates > Indriidae > Indri > Indri indri. Next base: position 5,191 of record RJWJ010006648.1, on the reverse strand, counting down.
ACAGGGACGAGTACTTGAGCAGCTTCACTGTTTATTCATACATTTCACTTCTCTTGTTTTCAGTTTCTTCATCATACCTGCCTTCCTCAGTATCTGGTGTTCCTGAGTTTATTTTGTTCACTTTCTGTACAGAAAAAAACTTGTTTCACTGGGTGAAGTAGGAATAGTATTCTGGCTCTCTGCAGGTTTTAATTGTACCTTTCATTTAGTTCTCCTGTTTTCCGCCCCATGCTTTATCCCTCCCTTCAGAGCTACCTGATACTCTTAAGTCCTGAGGCTTTTTAGTGTTTAATGGAGTGGATTTTTCTTCTTGTTTGTATAAACTTCTGTAGCCCCTTCCAAGCTTATTTCTTCTTTATGTCACTTGAATTATTTCTCCCTTTTCTGTCAACCAAAATTTATTATCTGTCATCTTTTGCTCCAGTACTTACAGAGTTATGTCTTTTTTTCCTTTGGTATATTTGTAGTGAGGTATGGAACAGGGAACAAATAAGTTTATGTGTAAAATCAAGCGGAGCTCAACTGAAAGCGATGTTTTTATTTAAAAACACTTTTTCCCCCTTGCATGTGGATATGGTGTATACATAGAGAAATGCCATATTGAGAATTCGTATACCTAGACTTCTCAGAATTGAGTGTAATAGAATAAAAAGTATAATTTATTTAACATAATTATTTAAAAAATGTTTTGTGTGCGTGCCCCCGCTTAGACTCATACCTCTCTGTGAACTTGTGTATTTTGGATCTGCAAGGACCCAGACCCAGTTTTCCCTGTTACTTTGTTCACATCATTTTTGTCTTTGAAAATTAGTTTCCTAGGTCAGTTAACCAAGCAGTTTAATGACCATTTCCTAACAATTATTTTTGAAGTAAATTCGCCTGAATCTTCCACTTTCCTCATCCAAATACGACTCCAAGATCTTTTTTCTGGAAACTCAAATTCCATTTTTACTAAACAAAGATACTCAAGTTTGAAACTAATTTTTCCTAAATATTAAAGGAAAATGCTGTTCATCAGAAGAACTTTAGGAACAATGTGTTTTTTCTTCTTGTGGAAATTGTGATATTATAGAGTTTTAAAACTGGGAGGACACCTTAGAGGTAAAAACCCTTTCATTTTGCCACAGAGAAAATAGGCATGATGTATCATTTATATATTTCTGTGTAACAGATTACTCCAAAAATACTACTGTATTTTAAAACAACAGTAAACATTTATTATCAGAGTTTCAATGGGACAGGAATTTGGGAGTGGGCTAGCTGGTTGGTTCTGGCTTGGGTTTCCTATAAGGTTTTAGTCAAGATGTTGGCCAGGTTATAGTCATCTAAAGGCTTATATTGAGCTGAAGGATATGCTTCCAAGTTGGCTTGCTTTACATAGTTGTCAAATTAGTGCTGGTTGTTAATGGGAGGACTCAGTTCTTTTTCATATGGACTCTGTCACAGGCTGTTTGAATGTTGTTACAACATGATAGCTGGCTCCCCTCAGAGTGAGTGATTCAAAAGAGAGTAAGTAAGGCAGAAGTGGCAATGTCTTTTATGACCTAGTCTCAGATGTCACATTGTCATTTCCGCCACATTCTATTCATTAGAAGTGAGTCCTGTCCACATTCAAAGGGAGGAAAGTTGAGCTCTTTTTATACAGAAAGAGTATCAAAGAATTTGTGGCCATACTTCAAATTCACCACACCTGGAGAAATGAAATTATTTCTACCTGGTCATACAGGGAGTTGTTGATCTATTTGCACTATAATATAGATGTTTTGCTTTGATAATATTACTAGGTGCAAATTATAAATAACAGTTGCTTGACTGTCATCCATCATTGGGTACACATATTATCAGAACCAGGTATTTGTGTGTATATTATTTACTTACTAATTCACTCTTTTAATTATCCACAATATGTCAAGCATCATGCTACTAACTAAACATATCAAAGAGAACTGGGTTTGTGTTCTGACTTACTCTTTTGTTTTTATTTATTTTTATTTTTTATAGGAGCTGAAGAGTGTGTGCGTGGTGGTGGTGGTGGTGTGGGGTTCCCAAATACCTTTGATCTACCAAATAGTGTTAGAACACCTCTCCAAAGTAGCCTTCAAGCAAATTACTAATTTTAAAATGTAGCTGTTTTATTAGTTGACCAAAAAAACCCTTTGTTAAGTAACCAGCTAGCTTTACTAATAAAGTATTTTGTTATAGCCAGTTTCCTAATACTTACTAAACATATATTGAATACTCAGTACTGGAGAGGCAAAGAAATGTGCCATGATTCTTATTCTTAAATAGTTCCTCACGTAGAAGAACAGATAAATAATTACATAAAGCGGAGGATGACAGCTATAAGCCTAACGTAGTGACTTTATACTAAAATACCAGTTGTTGGTGTGATGCTATCTTTATAAGTTATTATGGTGCTACGTCAACAGGAAGAAGAAAATAAAAACTAAAGTCTAGAAAGAATTTTAGTATTTGCTTACTTATGTTTTTAAATTACTTATTAAAAAGTCGTAACTGCCTCTGTAGGAAGTATTTATTTGTTGAATTTTTTTTTCTCTTATAGGCAATGTCTATGCTGCTTCAAGGAATATAAGCATTTGGAGATTTTTAACCAAGTAGTGTGTGCACTTATTAACTTAGTGATTGCCCAAGTTCAAGTGCTCCGGGACCAGCTTTGTAAACATTGTACTACTATTAACATAGATTCCACGTGGCAAGATGAGAGTAATCAAGCAGAAGAACCACTGAATGTAGATAGAGAGTGTAATGAAGGAAGTACAGAAAGACAAAAATCAATAGAGAAGAAATCAAACTCTACAAGAATTTGTAATCTGACTGAGGAGGAATCTTCAAAGAGTCCTGATCCTTTTAGTTTATGGAGTACAGATGAGAAGGAAAAGCTCTTACTCTGTGTGGCAAAAATTTTTCAAATTCAGTTTCCCTTGTATACTGCTTACAAGCATAATACACATCCTACTATAGAGGTATGTAAAAACAGGTACTGTGATTTTTTAGGTAATACCAAGTCATAGTATGGCAGTCTGTTTCTCACTTATAAATAAATATGAAGACAGTTATTATTGGTGGGAAAATTTATAAAAGTCATTGTTACCAAAATTATTCTAGTTTTCTCCAAAACACTTCTATATCAATTTGTGCTGAAACTTTGCTCAGCATAGTCCTATAAAGGAAAGATTTATAAACTGAACTCAGAAACTAAACCATTAGTGATCTAAACACTTTGCTGCTGTAGCTCTCTATTCTCTGCTTATTGTGACTCAAAAAAAAAAAAAATGGTTGAGGAAAAAGAAACATAGAATTTTTAAAATTTCATTCTTAGAAACAGTCTACAGACTTTGGTATTCTCCTTCATCAAGAAAAAAGCTTAGGCCGGGCGAGGTGGCTCACACATGTAATCCTAGCCCTCTGGGAGGCCGTGGAGGGAGGATTGCTTGAGCTCAGGAGTTCGAGACCAGTCTGAGCAAGAGTGAGACCCTGTCTTTAAAAAAGAACAAAAAAGAGAAGAAGAAAAAAAAAAAAAAGAAAAAAGCTTAACAATTTGTGATTAGTAGTTTTAAATAATAGTATTTTCCTTTTGTAAGTCAAGATGCTGGACTCTATTAGTGATATTTTTAGAAGCATTCCAAGAGTTTAGTAACCCACCTTAAACTTATTTAGATAATGGGATTTCTTTCTAGATATAGTAGGAGTTGAGACACTTATGTGGTGATGTATTAGTGGCTTAATACAACAGTGGTTTATTATTTCTCATGATTGTTTGAGTTGGCTGGACAATTCCCTTGCTAGTTTTGTGTGGATTTACTTATGCAGCTGCATTTACTTTGAAAGTCAGATGAGTTAGAAGGTCCATGTCTCACTCATGTGTCTGGTAGTTGGTGCTGACTGTTGTTTGGGGCTTCCTGTATTGTCTCCACATGGCTTCTCATTCTCCAGTAGGGTAGGTTGGCTTCCTTATCTGACAGTCTTAGCAGTGCTCCAGGAAGGCAAAAGTAGAAGCCTTACAGGCTTCTTAAGGTATAGCTTCTGAAATGGCACAGTATTAATTTTGCCACATTCTGTTGGTGGAAGCAATTCACAAGGGCAGCCCAGATTCAAAGGGGTGGTGTAGTAGATTCCATTTTTGGAAGGAGGAGAAGTAAAATTTCATTTTATATCTTGTACCTTGTTTCCTATGCATCCTGGGTTGGAAAGAGTTGTGGCCTTCCGACCCCTTTGAATCTGGGTTCCCCCCCGTGAGTTGCTTCCACCTACAGAATGTGGCAAAATAGAATGTGACAAAATTAATACTCTGCCATTTCAGAAGCTGTACCTTAAGAAGCCTTACAGGCTTCTACTTTTGCCTTCCTGGAGCACTGCTAAGACTGCCATGTAAGGAAGCCAATATTTACCGTAGTGGAGAACGAGAAGCCATGTGGAGAAAATACAAGAGAAAATCTACCACATGGCGTTGCGTTTTTTTTTTTTAAAGTCTGCTTCTTTCTCCAGCTTATTTGTTCTATAACTTGTACATTTGACTTTGCTGAATTTCTCTTTCTTGTGGACTATGATACTCCTTCACTAGAATATTTTTACATTAAATTGAGACAGTTTGAAAACATAGCTTAGGAGATGGATCTTTTCCCTATTAGAATTCTCCATAAGAATATTTTAAGTCAGATTTTGCTCTAGCTTCTAGAATTCTTAATCTATTATCTTCCCATATAGAAATCCCCCCCTTTTTTGGTTTGTATGTGTATTAAATTTTATTTATTTTTTTGTAGAGATAGGGTCTTGCTGTGTTGCCCAGGCTGATCTTGAATTTCTGGCCTCAAGCAATCCTCCTGCCTCAGCCTCCCAAAATGCTGGGATTATACGTGTGAGCCACCAAGCCCAGCCTATATTTTAATTATTAGGTTTTATATGTTGATGTATGTATTTATATAGGAAACATTTTTTAATATACCAAAAATATCCGCATTTGTGCATTTGCATATATATATTTCTAGATATACCTTTACTTATCCCCTTGTGCTTTGGGAAATCTCCGAAAATGTGGTTTTTCTCTGTTCTCATACCATAACAATCAACACAGAAGGCTTCTGTGACCAAATGTGGGGTTTTCCCCAAACACCATGCAGAAGATGCCAGCTGAGTGTCTTCTATTTCAATTCTGACACTATCTACCCAGAGA